>JAAAKL020004202.1:0-21448 GCA_010016065.2 Carybdea cf. marsupialis auct. non (Linnaeus, 1758) | reverse complement strand
GTTTTAATCAATCAACAAATTGATGTGCAAATTTTGTACGTTCATACCAACTGGACATCTCCAAATAAAATGATGGAACATAAAAGTAAGAGGTAGACTTAATCCAGGGTATCCTGCTGCCAAAAAAACCTATTAACAAATAAACTTTCAGGCTGTCTCAACAAGTTTCTATCACGGAAGAGAAAGAACTTGACTTATTTTCCAACATAACTTCTGTCACTCGTCGCCATTTCCAATATGAAGCTGTTAAAAGTCACACACGCTTTTGAACTATGTTTTGTTCATCTGAAACTATAAAGAAAATAAGTTAAGTAATTTATAATCCTTTACGACGGCCTGCAGGAGAGCCATAAGTTTAGATTGTATTGAATTTGTAACTGCTGTATTCTTCCATTCAAAAATACAGCATTGTTTTTCTTCTGCCTATATGCTCAATGTGAGTCGCCAGTTTCTCCGATTTTATGTAACATTCTTTACCCTCTCTTCATTTGGAATACAAACCCTGGAAGGATACACAATGCATTCCCCACCCTAAGGACCATTTGGAACTTTCCTTAACCATTCAGCACGATTTTCGGATAAGAGTCCACCCGGTTTGAAACGTCTGGTTGTTCTTGCTTCTTCATCTCAGCTGAAAGAAAGCCCATGTGGTAGCTTGATGAAAGACGCCACCGTTAGTACTGCCCTGTGCTAGAACTAAAAGTACAAGATCTATTATCTTCGTCAAGAGCGCACCTCCTTTGGCTCTCTAATAAGCCACTGCAAAAGTGGAAATAATTAGTTTATGAATAAATGCAGCCGTGTTGTGTTTTATGCATTACACTGAAAAAGTAGACTCATAAGATAATGAGAACATTTGTATACAGCAGTTTTAGCTTAGAAGTTAGGAACTAAAAAATAAGAAGAATCTCAAGAACGTCTGGATTTTGGTATAGTACAGGGGTCATGGAAAGTGAAGCTACTTGACTGCAGCTCACGAATATTTTGCAATTTGCTACAGGAAATGGCATGGGGTTTCCGATGGTATTTAGAAGTGGAAAGTTCAAAACTTTGTTCTCTACGTCAACCATGATAACACAACGGGCAGGTGCTCCCCTTCCGCCACCTCAGCTTCAAGCTCGATTCTCTGATTACATAATAATAGCAACTACGATGCAATTTACTTGCACCAACGGGTTGGTGCGCAGACGTTAGGCCACTGCGCTCGAACTTGAGAAGTATGACTCGGCATTTTCTCTGCCTTGCTTGCTTGATGAATTGCCTGTTGCTAGGCTATGATACACAGCATAACTTCAAAATAGAGAAGCCTGGACCGAGCTTTGTTTCTGTATTTACAGTTCTTCCAAAAGCGCGAAACAGATGACATGGTACAACTAGAATATTTCAAAGTATGAGCCCTTCATTTTAACAGCAGAAATAAAATTATTCTTACACATTATGTGTTTATTACTTAGATAGATCTCTACTTCATTAAAGAGACGTTAAAATGCAACTAAAGCACCTAAAGACAATCCTTACCCCACAGGTAAGTGACCAATTTTTTACTGAAAGTGGTTTAGTTTGCTAGGATCTTTAAAGTACTATGGCAAAACTCAGTACCCCTGGCTTTAACAGTACGGTTACTTTGCATGAAATTATATTTCATGGACATAAAAATAAAGAGCTGCTTAACGAAATGATGGCTTCTTAGACGAAGACATTATTGCCAGTAAGGTCATAAATACACCGATAGTCAATTATGAAGAATACGCCAAAAATTTAAAGGAAAGCATATTTTAGATAGCATTTCGTCCATTTCTGACTTCCTCTTTCCAATAGACCTAAGGAAGTAGCAGATAGACGAAAAATTGTCTGAAATACAGTTTACTTTTAAGATTATTATTTTTATTTATTGTGAGGTGAAGTGGAGCGTTTGCTTCTACTAAACTGGAGTTTTTGAGCAAATAGTCCAAAATGATTACCTAGAAATGCTGGAAAGTCTTAATCTTTAACAAGTTGCGTAAGAAAATAATTTATCTTAGAAATGTACTAGCTGAAGAGTGGTCATAAAGGGTCATAATATCACTTCTCTACTCTCTGTCAATGAAAGATTATACTTTTTAATTAAAGTTATGGTGTTTCTTTGTACATTCGGTATTGCGAGTCGGTAATGTTAAAAAACAGTCAACTATTAGGCTATGCTATTTCTGCATAGCCAATGCTCCATTTATCTCATGGTTCTTTCCAAATAGGATGGGGCTGCAAAAATCACAGCAATGGCATGGTCTCCAAATAATAACAAACTTGCTGTGGTATCTACAGACAGAGTGGTTATTCTATTTGATGATACTGGTGAGAGGAGGGATAAATTCTCCACCAAGCCAGGAGATCCAAAGGTATGAGTGGTTCCTTATTTTTATTAGACATAAATGGTGTGACATGAATGATCTGCAACCATTTCTACTGAAACATACTTTGCAAAGAAACTGCATATGTTAGTACTACATGTCACATTTAAGTGCTTTCAGGTGCAACATAGTTTTTACAGTTGCCACAAACATTCTATGATATTTCAACATTAGTAACAAGGTTCTCTTTGGTTAAGTATTTCCTTGTTGATATCGTTACTGTATTGGATGTAGGTTCACTTATTATCTTAGTGGGCAATCAGGTCAATACATACGGTATTAAGATCTACATCTTGGTTCTTTATGAAGAAAGAAAATCTAAACCGTTTCTTATTATTTTGGTCATCTACCTCAAGCTAGTAATTGTATTTTGTCATTTTTCCAAGTAAACTTGATGTTTATAACTCATTGATCCCTCCACAAAATATCTTAACTACTAGCTTCATATGCAATAGATCAGTTCTCAAGCTAAGAAATATAAATTTCAATGCTGTGTACTCCGGTTTTATCAGACAGTGCTATGTGAATGGGTTTTAATATGTTTTTTCTGGTATACAGCTTCTTGTTTTCTTGACTGTGGATGGTTCAATGCACATGTTGATAGACAGGAGGGATACAAATTTGTTAGGAGGTAGCCATGTTAATTTTGTTAGTTACTTTGGATGTTAAGAGGCTGTTACGGTTCATACAAGGGAGGCATAAGTGTTATTATTATTATTAAGAATTGAAATGGGTATTCAGTCATTTCCTAATTTGTCACCACTTGCATACATTTTCTTTTAGACTGGGAAGAAAGGATACTTTGTAAAAGGACTGGCATTCTCACCAGATTCTTCAAAAATTGCTGTTGGTCAAACAGATAACATTTTATTTGTATATAAGATTGGGGAAGAGTGGTAAGTATGCTAGATGTTTATAAAGTTGTTTTCTGGCAATATTTGTTCTTTTTCTTTCATTCCTTCATTTGCCTCAACCATTATCACTCTGATCATCATAATCATCATTACCATAATCACTATCATCAACAACTGTAGCAACATCCAGAGCATCACTATTATTTTCATAGATGTTGCTATTAGTATGAACATTGATAATATACAACTGTGTTTCTTGCCTAGTTTATTATCATTGATAGCAACATCATAAGGACAATCCATAGTTTACCAGCTTAGCTCCCATAAGTATAAGGTAATTAACATTGCCCCATCATTTTTTTCTGGCATGAATTGGTTTCAATTTTTTCCTCATGTAATTTGCTTACTTCCCTTGTAGGGCTGTGCAATGAAGATTGTAGTATAAAGAACACTGTTAATAGGAATGGTATAGACATTGTCTTTAGTGCAAGAAGTTTTTTGGTCAATCCCAGTCAGCACTAGTATTGTAGCCAATCATGTTGCTTTTGAGAACGCATGTAAATATGTTGAATGATCACTAACTAGTGTATATGGAAATGCTACCGATGAGAGACTCAAGGGGCCATTATTGAGTAAAACTCAAATCACTTGGATGTTTTGTTGGGATACTGTGAAGTTCATCATAGATAACTGGCAGCAGTAAAGTTAAAACATGGAGAAATAATTTATGATGTAGTTATGTGAACTGAGAATATCTTTGTAAGATAGCTACAGTAGAATTTAGTGGAGAGGGTAGGTTGAATCCACTGTAATTTTCTGATTTGGACTTCTGTCATACTTGCATGCCCAACATTGAAATTATAGTTCAATTCTTAAGGCATTATGCATGGCAATCTGTTTTTTATTTTTAGGGGTGAAAAAAAGGTTATTTGCAATAAGTTCATACAGCAAGTAAGTTAAGTCAACAATAACTACCTAATAACATGGATTATAGGTCTTTGTATTGGCTAGAGGTCTTGCTTTGATACTGAAATTTTTCTGACTATGGAAAAACATATACTCAGATTCTCTCTCTCTTTTTTAATGTATTGGTTTATGGTTTGTGTTTTAAACCAAGTGTTTCACATGCTTGAATTATGGAAAACAGTTTCCCATAGAATAGAAAGATGTTGCTTTACTATTCTATTAACCATCCAATGGCCACACAGTGAGGAGAGGGTTTAGGCTCTATAGTGCTTTAATAATACTACAAGAAGTGGATTCTTGAATCTGAAAAAGGCTTTGATAGGATTTCATGACAAGCAATAATGTGGGTCTTAACCCTTGAGCACACAAGCCTTTTAAATGCAAAATTATGTCTGTGTGTGAGATATAAATTTACTTGCTCTATTTTTTATGGGTAACCTCACCTTGCCATATGTGAAAGCAAAGCTCTTTTATTGGGTAATCATTTAGTGATAGTTTTAATTGTGTTGTCTGTGTTGCATTTTTACCAGACATCTAAGATGTCTGATGTATGGAAAACAGCATGCTGTACTTCTATTTTGGAATTGTGTTTTCTTCACATATTTTTCTATGCTGTTGACAAGGTCTGCCATCATGTGTGAAAATACTTTGGGTCTGTAGTGATGCTTTAAACTTACATATGTGACATTTGGTTTTAAAGATATAGCTAGAATATATGTACCTGTTACTCATCCAGCCATCATCAAAACATCACATGAAGGATAGTATATTGGACACAGATCAACTTTAGAATTATTGTTTTGATCTCTTGAACATCTAATATCAATGTTTGAACTCTGTTGTAAAGAGACAAGCAATAGCCTATTTAAACTAACTTTACAATCAGATTGCAGCGTAAGATGCATAGGGATTCTCGTGAAATTGTATAAAGAACAAATTAATCTGAAATGCCTTTGGTTTTTGACTTCAAAATATAAAACTCCCGATGTTTCATAATGATACACAATTTCTACATCAGATATTCCTAAAGATCTGCCTAAAATATTGTCTGTCTAGTATGGTATTGGTATACCTAAAAGTTTGGAGCCATAGAGCAAAAGGTCCTTATATGGCACTGTCCAAGCCAGGTACACATCTCTAAAAGGGCAGTAGATGACTAGTTCCTTTCACTAGGCAATGCATGTAGACCAAATGATACAGGCTGGTGCAATAAGACTGTCTCTGACACTTCCTTACATTGCAGGACTATTATTCTACACTATACTGTTTACACATATACATTGACTTGCATGCCCATATATACAGTATAATTTGTGCATCTAAATATCCTTTGTGATTCCTTCTCACCAAAATAATGAGAGAAAACTATTCACAATCATGACATTGTGCAGTATATTTCATGTTATTCCATGCTCATCACTTGACTTCAATAGGCCTAATTAGCACTTATAGTGCAACTGTAATTTCCTTAGAAAAACACAATAGCCCTTTGCTTGTTTTCAAATGTTTTTGGAATGACTATTGATAAAAGTTTAGGCAATATACTTATCTCTATAGATGACCTTAACATTATTTTATAAGTGGTATGTGTAAGTAGATTACAATTTAACATGGACTGCCTCAAAACATTTTGTGATGCCTGTTCCTTAGCCCTCCAGCCTTGTATTTATTTCCCAAGTACATAAGAATAGCCTCCAATTTCCTGGATTAGTGCAAAGTTAGTAAGTCAGTTGTACTGTATTGCAAACTTCTTTGTCCTAGCTTTATGTATCAGAACATTTACTTTCCTTCTTTACTCAGGCTGCAGTGACATGTCTTATTTGGCCACCAGAGCAACCCTTCATCATCTTTGGATTAGCTGATGGGAAGGTAAATGCACAATTTCACTCAAAATTTGCCATTTGTATTGTACACAGATATGTATGCAGGGAAAAATGTGTGTTTCGTCGGTCAGTGAACATATGTATTTAATAAACAAGTTCACTAGCAGTGAACAAAAAGGAGTAATTTTGTGGGTTTTAAGGGTTTAACCGTATGACAATATTGAATATTGCATTCTTCTCTTGATAAGAAAGCAAAACATAGTAATCAGTACATTCATCATGACAAAGGTTTGCATGCCTTTGACAACAGATTGTTAATTTATTCATCCAGCTGATCCATGGGTGCAGCTCACTGTAAGAATGTGGTGGTGGTGGTGGGAGGGGGTGACAAAAGGATTAAATACAAACAATTTGACACTTCTGGGCCAAAAAGTAGGGGGATAGAGCAGCTGTTCTTCCCCCATTCTGAAAAGTGAGGGGGTGAGTCCCCCATCCCCCAGAATCTACACCCATGAGGTGATCATCCTGCTGTCAGGAAAATAGGTCTTAAGTACTAAAATAGGAGATTTTCCTCAGCCAGGCACCACTATTTTTAATATGCCCTCAGCTACTGTGACACTCAGAACAATCTCATGACTGATTGTCAGATTCTTAACCCACAAACACAAGGCTTTTGGTTTTGCTTTTCAGCTTTACCAGTATTTTGAATTGTACAGAGAGTGATAATGATGGAGTCAAAGTTGTGGAGTGCAGACACCAATACTAATTAAGGAAGCCAAGGCACCTATAGTTGTAGAGAAGTATGGTTGGAACATGAGTTAGTCTCATCATGGTCTAAGGTAGGCAATAGCCAATCAAATCGTTTCTACATCAGCCTGAGTGAATTGCATGGTGATTTGGATGGCACAGGATGCCTAGATGACAACAATGAATGACCAAACTACATAACATATCTTCAAACATCACGGGCTCAACAAAGCAGGCTTCAGGTAACCTTACTCACTCACTCAATCACTATTCCTCAAGCACCATGCGGTGCGTAGAGCCAACATGAAACACAAGTGCTCAGCAGGGCTGATGCAGATCTTCGGCAACAACATCAAGCCATCGAGTGCGAGGTGTGCCTCATGGGCGTCTCCATCCTGGTGTAGATGGACTAAAATCCAGGACCATGCAGGTTGGATGACTCGGAGGCAGGCACAGGATATGTCCATACCATCGCAACCTTACAATGTTATAATACACAATACCTTAGAATTGGTCCATGATTACACCTCTATAAAGTGGTGTTGCCATCTTTGCTGCAAATCTGAAGCTGTTAAAATGCAGATGACTTTTCTCGTTATTTACACAATGGTATACTTGTCATTGCAATAAACTTTACACATTTAAATTAACTCCTGTTTAATAATTACTTAGTGTCTGATCCAGAAGTTGAGTCAAGTATACATTTGCAGCTTTAATGTTGTAGCTCCTTCTATCTTGATCTGCCATACGTACTGACTTCTCTTTCACCCATCAATGGTTTCTTGTAGGTGCGACTTGCAAATTTAAAGACAAACAAGTCACAAACAGTTTATGGAACTGATGTTTACTGTGTTTCAATTTGTGCAAAGTAAGCTCATTTTCATGATGATAAATCCACTTATTTCAGAATGTTTTATGTATTTTGACTGAAATATCAATACTAAACTAGCAATTCTGAACTTGGGTCATAGCCTGTGATCTAAACGTGTACAAAGCTTACCTGGGGTTTTTTGAGCAGTTGTATGATGCCAAATGCAATATAAAACTTTAATAAATTTTAGTCTTTTAAATGACTATAAACGGCAAACTTAGTTGTTTATAAATATGAGTAAATGAATCTATTGGTGGTGTCATAGGGTAGTGATTGTAAAAATTTAACTATGACGGCTAATTCTAATAAAAAGAAGTTATACACGACGACAAAAGGCTACCTATGATGACATACGTTCAAGTGGACATACGCCAACGACTAAGGTGTAGTTCTGGGTGTGTCTACCACTCACGTCATTTTGCTTATGAGAGGAAAACGTATTCCCATTCAAAAGACTAGATAACCATGATGTTCGCAAAGCTACATAAAGACAATTGGTAGTGAGTTTCCCTTCAGTTGTTTGTTGAGGGGCCCGTAGATACCTATGAATAAAGTTCTCGGATCTGTCTTCTGAAACGAGCAATCATTTTGCTACTTCGAAATTGTTACTCCTTTACACCGAAGATCGAATCAAGTCTAGAAAGAAATCGTATCTCACTGAACATTCTAAAGAAAACTATTATGTAAGTAAGTAAATAACTGATTATTGTATGTAGTGGGCATTTAGTAATTTATGTTAAGGATAATCATCGTATCTGTCTCTTTACTGTTTCGAACGCTTTCTGCCACTAGACGTTCCAAACCTTTGCGACGACTTCGTAACAGTGGTAAGGAAGGTATGCCCACTAGCCTCTTCTGTTCCATTTCAGAGAGCATATCTGCTTTGCAGTGCCTGCACCAGCCTAAAAAAGCAGGAGGGGGGTTCCTATTTGTTTATGTACAATAGGGTGTGGGCATGTTGATTTAGTTGACAATTGTTAGTTTTCTGACCATTTGCAAAAGAGGAGAGATAACAGTTCCAACTATATGCAAGAGGCCTCTTGTGTCAGGATGCTTGGCTTGAAACACTTTGGTATAACTATTATTTACCTATGCGCTGAATGTCTCTACGTCTTGGCAGTCTTCCACCAAGACGACAACCCAATTTACTCATCGAATTTGGGCGAATTAAAAATTTGATCATTAAGACAAATGGCGGCTTGGCCCCTCCTCCCCGTACGCCGCTGGTGCTGCTTTGTATATGCAAATGAATGCCAATGTAATTAGTTCATGGTCTTGAGTGATATTAAAATGACCTGTTTTACACCCGTATTTGTATAGAAATAGAAATACATAGTCAACTATAAAAATGCCTACTCATGGTCAACAGACGGTTAGAGTCATCTACAGAAGTCTTGTATGTGATCGTTCTGTTCTAATCCATGCAATAGAAAGTGCCGCGCATACATTACCATGTCTTTTGATCATTCATGTTCATTTTTAAACATTTTGTGTAGTACATCAGGGAAAGGAATCCTATCTGGACATGCAGATGGAGCTATTGTTCGATATTTCTTTGATGACGAGGGATCTGGACTTTCACAGGTAAAGTTGCGAATCAGTGGTATTTCAGTGGAGTTGTTGAAATTATTCTTTAGTGACCAGAACTCTCGGGGAGAAAGCAACCAACTTTACAAAGTCCCTTATTTAACAAATAAATGGCCTATACTGACGGATACATTACCGTAGTAGGGAATTTTTACAGCACACCGTGAATATTGACATTTGAGGGGGTCTTACAATTTCATATAGCCTGCAAATTGCTTTACTTCAGGTTTTCCCATCAGAAAATTCCAACTTCGCGTATTTATAACTTTACAGCATAAACATTGAATAGTATTTCATACCTTACGTTATGAAGATCAGAATGGGCGATATGAGGCTTTTAACATCTTTGAAGAAAAAAGGTACCAGAAAAGGGAAATGGAACGAGCTAAATAGTGACGTACGTCAATTAACTCGTGACATTATAGTAAAGGGATTACTTTAATTTTTTGTTCTGCAGTTGCAACTTTTCCAACACTTATTGTTCAAAGTAACAAGATGAATAAAGCAAAAAGGGGGAATCAATTGGGTTTTTTATTGCCTGTTTTTTGTATCCCGTAATATAGGGACAGCTAGTAAAACATTCCTGTTCTCCATACGCGCTATCATGGGGATCAACAATAGTTGCTGCAGGCTGTGACAAGAGGATCATTGCATATGGAAAAGAAGGTACGCCAATATAACAAATCTATTTTCAGATTGAAGACGAGAGTATGATGAATAGTGTGTGATGAATAGGATGGCAATTTCATATAGTAATGGCATCGTTTTGACATACATTTCACCAAAATTCCTACATTTTTCTGATTGATGTCCTTTATGCTTGCAGAGGTAACATGAAGTGTATTGGAAACCTCAATAAATAACCGATGGACTTCTAAAGTAATTCAAGTTCACAAATGCCTGAGCTATGCAGTGTCTCGTGCGAAAGCATTTTCCAGGGTGCTCCATCAATTGTTTTCCTCATTAAAGCTGAGTTGTTGTTTCCAAGCCCATACCACCACATGCTCAGATCCTTTCAATGTTGTATTGCTTGGTGTTTTGGAATAATGCAAGGTAACCTCCTTTTGTCGGAGACATCTTATCGTTACAGTCATGTTTTACTCTTAAAGACAGACCACGGTGTAATAATGGTGCGCAACTATGGTCTCCTTGTTATTGTGGTGCGGTGCATTACTCCCCATAAAGCAATCAGACAACTCTTTTTTCGTGACGAGATCCAGTCGGTATTTATGCTGCTTTATCTATGCGTTGTATTCAATGGGAGTTAAGTTCTTGAATTGTCGATACCATTACTTGAATCAATCTTTTACTACGAGTATTTGTTTATGAGAATTATATAAATACAGAAAACGTATTCGTGCTAGTTGCTATCTTCAAATCCTCTCTTCTCTATACTTTCTGTCTTCAATGGGCTGTGGACAGTTTGATGGCCGGTTGGTTGCCCTTCCATAGTAAAGTCGCATGGCGTAGAGAGGCTGGTTTCTAGAATTGCGTAGAGCTGGGTGTGATGTCCACCGGTGGAATATCGGGAGCTTATGTGGCGGCTAGTGAAAAGTGAACTATGTTATCGCCGGGTCACCATAGCTCAGTTGGCAGAGCATCACGCCGCGAATTCGTGTGTCCTGGGTTTGAATACCGGTGGTGACATTTTCACTTTTGACTAGTGTCTCTTCTAAATTAGTCATATTTGTTATTGCTCACAACGATATTATGATAATTTGCAAAGCAATACTGTGATGACCTCTTGGTAAGCATTTTTGTACTTTCCGCATTGTAGGAAGAGTATTACAAAACTTCGATTATACTAAAGATGACACAGAGAAAGAGTTTACTACGGCCATATGCAGTCCAAGTGGGCAATCTGTTGTCATTGGCAGTTTTAACAGGTATGATGTCCATGGAAAAGAATGGTATTAGAGAACATGGGTTTATTTAGGAAATGAGATTAAGGTAACATTGAAACGAAATGCAATATAGATGTTTCACTCAGCTACCTTTTTACATAGAAAATTCTAGAGGAGACGCTCGTGACAACGTGTAAAACATACTTTGCTTTCTGTTGCTTGGTACACACAAGACAGGTAATACTACTTGTGTTGATATTTTGTAACAAGTCATGAAAGTGAAAAGAGTATATTGCGGAAAACATGGAGCGCGAAGGCTAGACTGAGACTGAATTAAATTCTGAAGCACTTTAAAAGAAATTGAAACGTTTTTAAGTGATATTTAAGAGACCTTTTAGTGACATTTGAAACTCGACAGTCGTTTCATTAACGCGCAGCAAAGACCAAGTCGCTCTTCTCCTCATATGTTAAAGTACAAGAAACACAGCCAGCTTATCACAGCGCGCCACCTGTGTTGTGCTTTGACTAGAATGGAATGGAAACAGCGTGATTTGATGAATGTCTAGATCCTCCGTAAATATTTAATTTGGATGATTTAAGTGCGGTTTGAGATCCGATCGAAGCGTAGCCAATTATCAGGCAACCCAAGAATGTCTAGATAACTAGAGTTGAATATAAACCTGCAGAAAAACAAGCATCGAGAGCTCAGAAGAATTTGACATAGTATCATGGTCCTGCTCTAACGTTTATGGCGTCCATTTTCTTTACATAGCATTTTAAAAAACGATGCGCAAGTTTTTGTTTTACCTATATGCTATTTTACCCCTGCCCATTTTTATAGGTTACGAGTTCTAAACTGGAGTCCACGTCGAGGGGCCTGGGAAGAAGCGACAGCTAAGGAAATTGAGAATCTGTACACCATATCAACTTTGTCATGGAAGCGAGACGGATCTCGACTGGTTTGCGTAAGTCTACTAGTTCATGCAATAGCTTATATCGAGGGTATGATTTAAACGGCATCCATTCATGCTATTGTTGTTCTGTCTATTATCTGCTTAGTCTCTTGTTCGGTAATCATATCTGCGCAGGGGAAGTGATGACGTCACAAACCAAACGTGTTGGAAGTATTACGATTTGACTTCAGGCATCTAAAGGCATCCCAGGAATAGGCTTCATTCCAAAATACCAGAGCTTTAGTGTATACAGTTGTTAAACTGTTAATATTCCTTGGATCCTTAAGTTGGGATCCAGCATCAGATAATAAGGTTTTCTTCGAGAGATTTTGAACCTTAAAAGCTGATATCTCTTTGTTGGGAAAGGGCGTCACTCTTAATTATGGCCATTAACGTTCGTACTAATTGGACAACATGAAAATTGAGTATTTTTCCATCATTCAAAGATTTTCAAAATCGTGACGTCACACTTTCCTTCCGCATAACGCAAATCCCTGCCTTGTTACTGGCCAATGGACTTGCATTTTGTTCGTAAAGCTTTGATATTCCCTTGCTTCTTGTTGATGTTATGGGCAATTGTAATTGTGATAGTAGGGCTGATTATGATGATGGTGGTAACATACATGATGCTGATATGACAGTTGTTGTTGTTGCTTTTACATGCCAGGTCTGTTGCAGACATCAGCGATCATGTTCTTCCAAAACCTTCTGTGGTCAGACATGCAAAAGAATGCAATGTTACTTGTCCTTTTGTTAGTCGTCCAGATATTCAGGCTTCAAGAAATGTGTTTCTCGCTCTTCCCCGTGATCTCTTTCCCTCGATTTTGCCAAAAAGGGAAAATTTTATAAGCCACCATATCTATTGAGATGAGCAACAAATTGCAGTTGCCTTTTTGTTATCAATTTGACTAGAGGTCTTGTATTGTTGGCTCATCCTAAAACTTCATGTGACAATGTAACATTACTTTTGTCTATCATTCTCTTCTTATAATTTGTTTTCAGATATCATAATCACACATGGTTATTCCTTCCAATTTGATTTACATTTCTATACAAATATTTGTCTTTTATTCTTTTATGTTACTTCTTTTGATAACTTGAAGAATGTCCAAATTAACTTTCAGTTTGATTTCAAGAATCAGTCTGATCACTGCCCAGATGCTTACTATTTCCAATTTGTTATATTTCCCCAGGGTACATTATGTGGTGGAGTGGAGTTATTCGACTGCTGCCTGAAGCGGACTGTCTACAAAAATAAGTTTGAGATGACATATGTAGGACTAAGTCAGGTATTTTAATCCTATTCCCGTCATATGCAATAGAAATTCAAATTTGAGTATATTTACATTGGCCTCCGCAGTGCATTCTACGTTCTTCATTTCTTATTCACTTTTTTAACTTGTAGGTGATAGTGAAAAACCTTTCTTCTGGAACTCGTGTGGTACTGAAGTCTCATTATGGTTACGAGGTATGTATTTGCTATTCATCTAGTTAGATCATTCATCACGTTTGTATATTGCCTTTGCAGTATGAGGAGAGAGGGTGACTCAATGTGTCAATATTTCGTTTGCATTAAGTTTTAAACTCTTGAGATGTGATTTTAGACAATGCATGCTCTCTACACCACGGAGTACTAATCTTTAATTGGTGAAAATTAGTGCTTGAAAGGTTGTTTTTTGGCTATAGCATACTTTTGCCGGTTGACAAGGTGCTGCAGTTGTTTTCTTTAGCCATTTTAAACCATTTACAAATGGCAATATGATGTTGTATGTTCTGTTTTGCTGTGACTGTGCACATTTCGATGCTAGGTGTGATCCATATGCACAAAATACTTCAGTGTGTATGTAGCACCAAGTATAATAGAAAAGGCAATAAACAAATTCTGTTTGGTTCCCCTATCAGTTTACTAAACATGCATGAATTTGGGGTGGAACCTCTCTCGGGATCTGTTCTCTCTGCTCTCAATGCACGAAGTATTGTAAACAACAGTCCATTGCATTCAGGCATTTGTTCATCGCTTTTCGTAACCGCAGTTTCTTTCCTTCTCATAGATCGACAAAGTAAGCATCATGGGGAAGGATCGATATTTAGTGTCGCATACATCGGATACAATACTTCTTGGAGATCTACACACAAATAAACTGAGTGAGGTACACTGTTTAGAGCTTGCCTTGATTTGTTATAAAGAATTACTTACACTATGCTCCACCAGCGTTCAGTCTGGTTCATGGTTCATTGTTTGTTACCGTTTAAGGTTCATTATTTGTTTCAGTTTATTACAGTAATTATTCTTCCAAGTTTAAAAGTGCAGACACAGTGTGACGTTGTTTGTGACCCACAAAAAAAAGAACTTGACTGTAGTATGTTTTTGCCAGGACGCCTTTGGCCATTCACGCAAAGGGTGCCCTATAGTGCAGCAAAACACGACTGGTTGCGCATATACAGCCTCCAATGAAAAGGGTACAATTTTATGCCTTTATGGCACAACAGATCGTGAACGACATATTTCGAGAACACGTAATAAGAAGATACATTTGAGAGGCCTTGTCATTTACCGTCATGTGGTTGTGCCTTCATATGCCCTCATCTGCCATTTCCCACACGTTTGAACAGAGGTACGGAATTTCCAACAGGCAACAAATAATGCATTCATCTAGCAGGCCAGCAGGAGCTACACACAGCAATAAATACATTTTTTACAGTCGTAGCATAAATATACGCATGAAAATTCATGTATATAGTTAAAGAACATTTACGTGTATATGAATAGAACAGAAGGTAAGACACTACAATTGTGATCACATATATGGTTATAGAAAGAAGGAAAACAACAAACAAAGTATATCTGTAAGAATAGGAGAAGGTAAATGTATTTAACACAAACGTTTGGAGAAAACAATTTATTTGCCTACTCAAACTAGGTGTAGGCTGTTGACTTTAATAACGTCAAGGACTTTGGGATGAGGTGCGAAGCATCGGTGTGATAAAATGATGAAAAAAGGATCAGAATAGTTATCAGCACAAGAGGGATGGGCACAAGTGGGCCATGTGGCCGTGGCTCTATACCCACAGCAGGGCGACTTTTCCGAAAGGTAGACGGTAAGTATTACGCTACTCGATCGCTGAACCATTGAAATATTGGACAATGTCATTGATAGCCAAGCGCAAGCAGCACTAATACGCAAATACTACTCTAGGATTGTAGGCATTCGGAGACGCCACTCTTGACTTGGTGTGCAAATTTTGACGAAATATCTCCAACCCGTGAGAGGCGGAGGTAGACTGGACACCGGGTGAAACCCACAAAGGTTCTTTCTGCAATGTAGAAGGGGCAGCCATTGTCCTTGGGAAGAGAGCGGATATTGCCAAGCTCAACAGTGACATAAAAGCATATGCGCTAAGGTCTGTTTATTAGGTTAAGCTTATAGTGAAGGGGAATTAAAGAGCCCCAACAAGTATACAAACTGGTAAAGGTAGGCTTGCGATAAACCGTGGTGAAAAAACCAGGGGGCTGCCTAGCAATCAGAATACTAAACAGGCCAACTTACCGGCAATTTCCCTCTCCATAATATGTGAAAGGAAAGTGGGAAGGGAAATTAAGGTTAAGAGAAATTAAAAAGCGTTTTGCCTTCTTGCTGTACATGAAACAAGGCAATGGTGTCATCCATGTAGCGAAAGTAGAGTTGGGGACAACTGTTGCTAACCAGACGATTGAGTAAACGTTGCTCATGGTAACCTACCAAAATTCTACAAAATGTCCAAGACCGAATAGGAAACCCATTGTCACCCCATCGACTTGACTGTAAATAGCATTTTTTTGAGCTAAACTGTACAGAGAGAGTTGCTACATTTATGAATTCCTTAAAAACGTGTCTTTACCAAATGGGGATTGAATAAAATGTGCTTTGAAAAGTATTTCGGGTAGCCATTTCGCCAATTGATGCATTTATACCACATCATAGAGATTTGATAGTCTCTTGAGTAAAGCCCAGAGGTAGACCAAGAAAGGCATGGCAAGAGATAATAAGGACAGATTTAGTGCAGAGGAACTTGACTTTAGATCTAGCACAATATGGACCATATTGGACGACAGCCATTAATATACCCCGTCCAACCTCTGTTAGCATGGAAGGCAGACGTTAAACCGAGAATAATGATGATGATTTATACCATGACTGATGCTTTCGTTGCCGTGTGTAGTTGCGATGAGAAGCAGAGCGAAAAAGCTTCCCTTTACAACATAAATGATTCATTTGTTGCCCTACATGTTCTTAAATCAATCGAGCTAATGAGTATAATTTTACTAGATGGTCTTGATATGTTTTACTAGTTGATTAAATATTTTGATGTACTTTTTAGGTTCCTTGGCAAGCAGGAGGAAATGAAAAGTTTTTCTTCGAAAATGAAAATGTACGTGTTTCACTTCTTACAATATCTGATGCCATTAAAACTAATCTTTGGTGAAATGAATCAGATTTGGCTGTGCAGTAGTTGATTTCTTTCCCATGTTTACCACTGATTTTACATCGAGAGGTTGAACTAGCGTCAATGGGTGCACATGTAATCTATCGACTGATTGATACTATGATTTCTTTTGCCAAGTGGAATAGCAAGAAGGAAATAGAGAAAACATTTCGCTTGATAAAAGACTTCCTGAGGCTCACTGGAAATTGACTGAACTGAGCCAGAGTGCTCAAAGACAGATCAAACTGAATCTCGCACTTCAATCTGTTACTTTTCAATGAAGTAATTCTATTGTAGAAACGACATGTTTTGTTGAGCGTAGATGACAGGGAGCTGGAGTCCTTGAAGGGGTGCAGTTACGGAAATTTAACAGATTATTGCAGGAGGGTGATGGTATATTTGACTTGCTCAACAGGGATGTGACCATTATTCGCTGATCTCTAAAAAACACTGGATCGAGCATCTTCCGTCTGAAAGTGAGGTCAGACTTTGGACGCCATTCCAGTCCCCATCACACAAAGCCTATAAACAATGTTACACAACATGGCGGACTTTCCCGCGCTATTTTAACTAATGGGGGCCAGTACTCGTGACTACACTTTTTCGTAGTTGGAAACGATGGGAAGCTCGATCCAGTCTTTTTAGAGATCAGTGCCATTATTTCATTCAGTAGGCAATTAATTTTGAGGTTGCCGAGGGTATAGAATAAGCAATTAAATTGTCTTAGTGAAATGCTGGTTTCTATAATTCTCTGGAAAATGTTTGTGGATTCAAAAATCTTAGTTTTATTTTTAGAGAATTACTGAGGGTTGAGCATTATCTCACCACCTACAAGCCTTCATCATTCAAGGGTGTATATTTTGAGCCGTCGTGGCCCGGTGGTTAAGGAAACGGACTCACATGCCAGAGGTTGTGGGTACGGATCCCGCCTAGCCCGATATAAAGATTATCGGTTTGGGAAGGCAAGGGGAGACTACCCCTGTAAACATGCTGTCTCCCCAGGACATTGCCCAATCTGACTGGGCAATAGACTACGCTCGAAGTCGAGTATACCACCAACAAAACGGTGAATAGATGTAAGAGAGCAAGAGGATGCATAGCAAATGTACGAGAAAGGATATTTAATAGATGATATTTCTTTCCTGAGAATAAGGATGTATTTCTATAATCCTAAGGTGTGTATTTCGTCATCTATGTTCTTCGGTTGAAGGGTCTGCCGTGTTCTTCAGGGGATTATACCCGAAAATTAGGTTTATTACTTGTGTATATGTATGTAATCAAACTCTGATGAGACGATGGGAGTAAATCTTGTTCGTATGGCAGTCTGGCTTAAGGTCTTTTTAAGAGATAGGGATCGTTACTGCAAGATTTGCAGAATGTGTAGAAAATAGGAAAACAAAGCAACTTCACGTGATTAAACATAGTGGGACTCGAGCCCATGGACCTTTTAAGGTTAAGTGAGATGGCCCTTGATTAAGAGGGCCGTTTCTTTTCCCTCCACTGTATTATTCCTTGTGTTGTTAATTTCCCCCTTGTTGTACGTCCCTTATTTCAGCCCGCTCTGTGTGTCAGTATTATCTGTCGTCTATGATCTATATCATAATCATCTATCGTCTCTCTTCCTTTTACTTGAAGCAGCATGCCCATCTTATCTTTCACGTTTACCTTTACCGTATTTCCTTACATTATAATGCGACTTGTAGTTGAAAAGTATATCATTCTGAAGGGGGATTGTGGAACATTTGAACCATGTTTACGATATATTTCATTGCAACTAATATTGCTCTGGTAGATTATAAGTTCAATTTCATATGCCCTGTCTATCCTTTCTTCACTTGTTATTTGTGTAGGTTTGTATAACAAGTGCTATTTCTTTGTTGATTTAGGTGTGCATGATTTTCAATGCTGGGGAATTGACTTTAGTTGAGTACGGAGTGAATGAGCTATTGATCACAGTGCGCACTGAGTTTATGAATCCGCATCTGATCAGGTGAGTGTTTTTGCTTAGATACACCTTCTCATATTTACTCCTTCTCGGGAAAAAACCAGGTAATTGTCGTCGTCATCATCATCGTCACCATCGTCATCAGCATTAACATCATCATCATGTTCATTGTTATCATCATTGTCATCACCATCATACGTAGTAGCAACAGCAATTTTTGAAATATTTTTTTAAGCCGCAGTTGTTTCGTTCTGTTATAGTGTGAGACTCAACGAAAGAAAAGTCCGAGGACAGGAAGACAACAAGAAGCTTGCTTACTTGGTTGACTTAAAAACAATTTGTGTTGGTAAGACATCCTGTCAATTGTTTACAAACATGAAGTATCTTATAGTCAGTAGTAAACTTGACATTAGTTACCTTTTCTCTATAAGGGGATCCATACCCTAGACCATGCTTATGAGCTGATGCAGTTAGTTGAACTTTCGCCCAAGAGGAATGCGCTCTTGAAAATATGTCATGATGACGTATACTTAAATTAGAATCAACTGTGGATGCTAGCGGTAGAGAATGACTCTTCAGACGTAAATTTCCTCGGTTCCCAAAGTTCATCAAATATGTCACTCACTTGCAGCATGAGTTATTCATCCATAGATGTATCCTCGGTGTTGAATTTCGGTAATTGTGATATTTGTGTCGCTGTACACAATGGCATTGCCCATCTTTGACCTTCCTTGAATCAATTAATCGGTAGAAATTTTACCAATTAATCGGTTAATGTACGCCTGGCTTGTGTTATTAAATTGAGGCGTGGGGAAGGAGCAGGGTGTAAAAAATATTTTAGACTCAGTACCTTAGACCTGTATTTTACCATCGCTGGGAAGTAGATACTCGACTTGCTACTCACCCTCCCCCGTTACCGGTTACAGTCGTTCTCTACAATCATCAATTTTAAAGTGTCCCAAACAGTTATAAGAGAGAAATTTTAGGGTAGTGGCCCCCTTACATCTGTGGGCGTTATGCGAATTTCAATATCTCAATTGAACTATGTCCTAGAAATGCTTTTATGAAATCCACCTTTTAAAGTTTTAGAACTTTACAAAACTGCTCCTTTTGTTAAAATATGAGATTTCTTCTGATGCCCTCTGTTATTTGGCTACTACTTTAACGTGCTTAATTTTTGAGATATCCAATAGTCGTTTAAAAACTATTATCTTTTAAAAACTATTGTCTATTATGGCTTCAATCTCCTAATTTAAGCACAATATGGATACATTCAGCACCTCAATCCCACTTTGACTCTTTGTACCAGTACAACCTTCTATAATCGTTGGATGATTAGATTCATCTTTGATTGTGTTTTTTTTACGCTTTTTGTACCCAATGATGAAATCGCTATGTAGTGTAAAATTAAAGCTTAAAATGGGTAACTTGGCGCTGCACCCTCGAGTCTGTCATATGCAGAAGAGGGAGGCTTTGAAATTGAAGTTCCATTTCAGCACTTGCATAACAAAATCAATTGATTGCCTGGCAAAATTGCCTGCTGATACACTGTCTAATATTGTGTTAATGGGGATGAAACTCAGTTGAATCAGTGCTGGTCTACGTCACAAACGTACATGCTATTCTCAGTTACCTAAGGTAGTGACTACCGTATTATCAGTGTATTAGTAACGTTCGTACACTAAAAATATCAGTTAAAACATCAACAATTGTTCATTGAACATATGTATACATGTACCCATATATATATTCCTCGTTTTATTACTACCCTCTTCTTCATAACCTTCACTTATATGATATATACACCTTCTCTTATTGGACTCTCCTGCAATTAAGCAAAGGAGAGTAATAGTAAGTGAAGGGGAGGGCAGGGGAAGGACTTCATCTAATTTTGAGGTACATGTAGTGTCTTTTGTACTTTGTTACAAAGGTTTACATGACGACATGGTGATTCGTCGACGACTATGTAATACTGATAATTCGTCAACTCTGGAGTTTTAGCGATGCGTCAACTCTGGAATTTTAGCGATTCGCCGAGTCGGAATTTATGTGATTCAGTTGGGAAAGAGGCAACTCAACCATGAATCGGTTCCTTAGCTATTTTAATAATTCATACCGAGTTAATGATGCTAACCACGAATTTCTTTCTTAATAATGAATCAGTTTCATAACAATACGTCACTTTCTTAATGATTAATCCATCCGCCTGATGCGAATCGATTCTTTCTTGAACTGCTTTGTAATCCACTAATCGAATAAATACGTACAGCCCTAGTTCGCAACTGCGGTTACATAACTACGAAACTAGTAGTGATCATATCAGGGGTGAAGGATCATAACCAAGGGTAATTGCTATCATTCGTTAAGTTATCGTTTTTACATTGTTTTGTCCTTGTATCGATATTGAAAATGGAATGATTTAGGTATTTATATATTCAACAATTACCTACTTCTTCATCATCATGAACTTTTTCAATTTTATTTTCTAAGATTTATTCTTTAATGCGGTGGGAAAGTGTGACGTCACTATTTTGAAAATTTTTAAATTAAGGGGAAGAAACTCAACTTTCATGTTACCCTGTTAGTGAGAACATCAATGGGCAAAATAGAGAGTGATGCTCTTTCCCAACAGGGAGATGTCAGCTTTCAAAGTTTTGAATCTCTCTTACAAAACCCTATTGTTTAATGCTTGTTCCTAACTTAAGGAACCAAGGAATATCAACAGAGTTTTGACCAGAGATTTTTGAGATTCAAACGCCTTTAGTGTAAACACTATATACACTACAGATGTGCTACTTTGGGAAACAGCCTATTCCAAGCTTGCCTTTTGATGTCTGGGAGTCAGATTGCATTATTTCAAAAACTTTTGACATCTTCACTTTCCCTCCGCATATTCGTACCTATTATTATCATTTTATCAGAATTGCCAATTAACCTAACCAATGTAACATTTCTCCGCATCCTTTCTGTAGTTGATATTATAATTGGTTTTACTCTTGCCAATGTA
>JAAAKL020004201.1:0-21450 GCA_010016065.2 Carybdea cf. marsupialis auct. non (Linnaeus, 1758) | reverse complement strand
CATTAAATATAAATCCATGACCCGATACTTGCGGAACGTATAGTTGAAATAGCATACATTATTTTTTTCCATTTAAATCATTTAAGAGAGCAAACGTTGAGGAGTGCAAGAGATGAGGTTGTGATCTTATGTTATCCTAAGGGGCAAAACAATATGCAATATCAGTAGATAATTATAATTAAAAATCTGTTAGAAGTAATTTGTTACAAAGAATATTCCTCTTGTTACCATTGATATGATGATGGTATAGCTTCGTGGAAATTTTTATGACCGCAGTAGTGATGATAATAATGATGATGACGATGATAATGATAATAGTTTAAATTGTTTATAATCTAGGTGACAGGGCATAATTTGGCAAAGATTATGACAATAATGACAAAATATAATGGTAGAGGCTGTGATCTGGATTTTAATGCCGTCGTTAGCAGGAAGGAGAATAATTGTAATGATGATGACATGATATGACAAATTCATGCTGATATTTATGATGATGATTATCCTGTGGGATAGTTATGGTTAGGAAGAATGATTATCATCATTTCAAGTAGTATTAATTCTCCTTTTGTTGTTATCGTATACCAGCACTGTATACTTTGAAGAATTCGTCTGAGTGTTAAGTGCTATGAAAGACCAGCTACATAAAGCTGTAGAAAGAAAATATTATTATTATCATCATCATTATTATGATGGACACTTTGAAAATCGACAATTCAGATTATCTTGTAAAAACATAATAAGTTGTGCAATACGCACTACCTATGTTATATTTTGCAGAAGAGACAAGGACTGGCCAAATCCTGAACTGTTGATTTGGTAACTGGAGTAATTGTCAGTTAAGTTGTTAGATCATTATTGCACTATTTTCACTTTTTGTTGTTTTTTCTTACTAAAGTCAAGGTATGTATCATAAGCGGCTAGGAAATGCCTACCATTAGTGAGTATCAGGCTGTAGTGCTTTTCTTTACCAATAAATAAATGAGTTTTTTTATTAAAAAAATTATTACTATAATAGGTATTTTGCATAAGTTTGCAACCGCAAATAGATTAGGGCATGTAAGGCATTTTATAGATATTATTTTTTTCTTTTATTGCAGCTTCTGTGCCTACTCTCAAACAAATACTTGAAAAATATTCAATGAAAACAGATGAACCCCCGACGCCCTCAATAAAAGGTAAAGAAATGTGTCAAAATAGAGTAATTAAGCCATTGTCTAAAGCAAAAATGTTATATCTTATAGGTCAAAATTCACAATATTATTTGATGATTGTAGATATGAAGATTGACGTGGAGATATTTATTGTGCATTTAAGGTAAAAAAAATCTCCCTGTAAGATACGATAATAACATACCATATTGAGGTCAATTAAGCACTGCAAACGGCACATTCATCGCGATAGCATTCGTAGGTTCCTGTTGCCATCCTCTGAAGCCTTCTCCAGCAAGTGTAGCTGCCTAAGGTTAGCAAACCTTACTTACTCAAACTGGTCTACTTAATCATTATAAGGTTATTACACAGGCTGATTTCCTACAAATGGTTGGTTTCAAAAATTCGAGTGTAAATTTGGAATCGTAACCAGCGCAGTACCAGGATTGTCCACAAAGAGACGACGAAACAATTTGTAAACCAAGTTCAACCTCACTCATCAAGAACTTTCATTAGTCATGTCCTGTGTAAACTGTCTGCCAGAACCTGTGAAGATTCTTCGCTTAAATGAAGGAAACGAAGAAGCTAGGGTGAAGTTATAAGGGATGTAAGAAGTCAGGGTAAGTAAGTAAAAAGTTTTGAGTAGTTAGGGTCAAAGATTCAGGAGGATGGCGTTTGTGAAGGATAGATGCATAAAAGAAAAGCAGTAGGCTGAAATAAATGTAGAAAGGTTACCAAAGATTATCTGTGAGAGAAAGAAACCGCCTGGAATAACATGAATGGAATATGGCTCATAGATGAGACAATCAACAATGTATAAACATGGAATAGGGACTGTAACAAAGAGGCAGAAAGGAAAGATTGAGGCCACTGGATTGAAATTGCGTAGGTCTGCGATGGGAGAGAAGATGAAGGAATGCAATAGGAATAGTTATATCAGAGGAACAGATAAGAGGCAGGGGATGACAGAGGCAACGCAAAGATGGTCTGTGCACGTTATGAGAAAATAGGAAGAGTATGTAAGAATAAAGGTGTAGAGTTGAAGCTTCCGTAGAAAAGGAAGAAACGAAAGCCGAAGGGGAAGTTTGTAGACATGGCAAAGCAGCTGGCAGTGAACATAGGTCCAGCAGTGAGAGTTGAAGTAAAAAGGGTGTAATGAAGATGCATTAATCGCGGTGTCAACACCTGAAGAAGAAACGAACGTGAAGACAAGGAAGAAGAACATTTGAGCCTAGCCCCATCTATTTTGAATTCTAAGCATTATTAAAGCGAATATCAAATACTTATATTCCACACTATAAACATAGTACAGGTCCATTTTGCCGTCTATCTTTTGATTTGAAAGGTATTACAGTTTAATCTATACAATCTGATGTTACTAATTTCATGCGCCGCACAGACTCTCTATAGGGTCCCGTATGTTCTTGTCACAATATCCTAGTTGGTCGTAGGCGTGAAATATATAAACAGAGATAAGGGACAATTGACATAAAGATCTAGATTTTTGAACTACTGTTTAGTTAATTTCACTATATATAACATTTTCCGTAACCTTTAATTATAATTAAAAAAATTATTATCACTTTGATCACATATATGTTACGGCAGCCATATTTCATTGATACAGCAAAAATTGCAAATCATTCTTGAGTTCTTCAGTAGAGAATTTTCTTTGTTATGCTAAAGTAACTATAGTCTTTCATGATGACTTGAAAAATTGTGTCTGGACCTTTGAAACAATCATAAACCTTTAAAAAATCTTATCATTCCTTGTTTTACTTTCTTGCCTCACAGTTTGTGCAGATACTGCCAACAACTGCTTTGGATTACTACGCCACTGTAGCCATGCGGTAGTGAAGATGCATTGTAAAAAGTCATGCAGATTATGCTGAAAAGAGAAGAATAACTTATTGATGGAAGCCTTTGGCTACAGAAAAATGATCGGTTGCAGACAAAACTGCAGTTCAGCCAAGAATGCCAAAAGGAGAAACAGGATCAACAGTTATAGCTGTAGAGATAATGTGTGATAACGTTCCCAAAACCGGTAAAACGTCAAGGACTAAAGTACTCATGGATAAATGTGGAATTTTTCCAACTGCAGACGTGGTATTAGAGACACAAATTGTCTATAGTATCAAGGAAGGAAACTGTTTAACATCAGAACGAGGCCATCCTCATACTCATCGCCAGATGATTAGGCTATCATACCATTTGCATATTTAAAAGTTGGTGCTGATGTATTTTTTTAGTTATTAAAGCATAGATATTAGTATGGTACGTTATGCGCATTTGGGATTCATTAGGAGAATTAGGATTCAACAGTATCTGTTGGACACTTATTACAGGAATTATTGCGAATTTCCACCATTGATCACTTCAGTAGCAATATGAGGAACTAGCTATCAATGATCACAAGTTATTATCTTCAAATCCATTATTTATTCATATAGAAAACATTCTTTACTTTTTCTTTGGGCTCTTGTTAAGACATCCCGTTTCAAACCTGTCCTTGGATATTTTTGTAAAATCATCCATTAGATTTAAAGTTGAAATAAGCTTGTTCGTCGCATCGTAGCTAGTTATCCTAACATGAAAGACAACTCCTTGACAAGTCAGTCACCGGTTATTGATGCAATATCGCACATTAATAGCCCTATCGTAGGCTCTCACATTATATATCGCTGAAGAAAGTTACCATTTACAATTGTGTTTCGGGAACTCGATAGCCCTTAGACATTAAGAAGGTATCATTGCAAGTGGTTAGGTTTAAATCACTAGGGTACTGGTACCACAGTCTTGGACTCGAATAACGATCGTTCCATTGAGCTAGTGACCTATTAGATGTATTAGCGTGGTTACCCATGACAACAGTTGCGATGTTACGCGAAAGCTCTCTACTCCTACGTATGACCTGGTCTATGACAGGAATGTGCCTTAGTCAGTTCATAGCCCACAAAGACAAAAAGATCCTAATAAACATTGCTTCCTGTTTCAGGGTGATTGCTTACGGTGATTGGTTAAATGATTATAACAAACAACCTGCACAAGAAAAAGGGGCATTTTACTTGATAATATAGTAAAACTAATATAATATGAAACCAGTCTGCAGACGATTGCGATCCTTTTTGCCGGTATTAGATGGATCTTGAAATAGGTTCCTTTAAGTAAACAAGAGATGTTTATTATAATTTATTTATGTTTATGAAAGAGGTAGTAAGTTTTAAATTTGGGTTTCGGTATACGTCGATAATGACAACCTTGTTATACATTTTGTAAGTTTACGAAGAGTGGAAGGTGTAGTTTAATATTTGGCTTGGCTCTGTTTGTAGTTTAGTAAAATGTAATTGAGTACCTAGTATTTCAAGCATACAGCCTTTTTCTATCATATGCATTAATATATGTTTCATCAATGAACGTAGCCCGCATTACAAAATTACTATTTGACACGTTTTCTCTGATCTATTTCTTTGGGAACGTAGGCTTTACGACGTAGTTGCAATGAGCCTATACGCTTCATACCATCTATCCAATCTAATCCAAAATTACACGTTGGTACCTCATCATTTTTGGTAGAAATATGTCAATATAATGTCCTATCATTGCTTGTCTGGCTATTATAAAATCACTTAAATGTATACAATGTTGTTTGCATATTGATTTGGGTAAAGCTAATGTAATCGTTAACACACAGGCATGGAATTGCTGAAATTAGTAAACTTTAATTGGTGAGCTTAGCCTTGTTGCTCGATCACGTATCTTAAGCCTTATATTTTTTCATGATTGGAGAATAATAATAAATAATATGAATTATAAGTTTCATTAAAAAAAATTATGAGTCGTCATCCATCCATTTTTTAAAGTCAGCCTTTCTCCATCTGTCGTTGGGTTACAGACTTTCGACCATTCTTTGCTTTCCATCTTGTTCTTTCCCTTGCATCTTCTTTCTTTAGGCCAATCTTTGCAGCATCTTTTTCTATCTTATCTTCCCATTTCATTGGTGGTTTCCCTCGTTCTCTTCTGCCTTCAACTTCAAACATTATTGCTCTCTTTACACCTGCATCGTCTTCTTTTCTCAATACATGCTCATGCCATCTCAAACAACTCTCTCTAACAACATCATCAATTCCAGACTTTAATCCAGCCAAACCCATCAAATCACGCGTAAACAGAAACATTGAAAGGCTCATCATTGACCGAAACACACAACAAATAAAGGCAAAAATGAAACATAATGAACCAATGCGTTGCATAAAAGGTCAAACTAATAAACTAAGGTAACAATAGAGTTACAAATAAAACTACTGCTTGGCAACCCAAAAGCATAGATCACATACAACTTCAGTTTGGCAACATTACCTTTGTTTACATACCCGTTTTCTTACGAATTCAAGGCGCGAAAATAGGAAGAAAGTACTTTAAGAATCAACTGTGGCTAATCCATTTATCTTCAAATGCTCTTTCTGCAAACATGGTAATCAATTTCTAATGTAGAAGTGTACAAATATAACTTGAGAGTGCCAAACACAAATTTACTCGAATAATTGTCTACAGTTTGGACGGAAAACCCACATTTTTCTCCTGTTCCCATACATTGAAATAGTCCTGTACTCCTATCGTATTACATATGTATTTTACAAACCCTCTAATAACTACAGTATAATCTACTTGCTTACATTACCATGCATTGTGTGTTCTATTGATATATTTGGAATTTGGGATATCCATTATTTTGTTCGTTTGTCAAAGTCTTAAATACATCAAACCTGGATTTGTCGCTTAAAGTTGTTTATCTCAGATGATTTTTGTGATGTGGATCTCTTGCTTCAAGAATCTGAGTGATGGCCACAGGTTACCATGAACAATATCAGATGATAAACCCTTAAAACTGCACGAAACAGCGCAAACATTTTAGTACTGAAAAGCTTTTTTCGCCTGACACTCCTCAGAGTACAAAATCATCAGAATTGAGATCGAGATGGAATCAAGAAACTTATACCACACTGTGTTTTGAAAGTAGTGAATTAGAAGTCTGACTGCTAGATTGGTGTTGTTTTGACGAATCAGTGTCCTTGGAAATGATAGTAAATTCAAAAGGCAAAATAAAAAAATAAATTGGTTTTATGTGCAAAGCAACAGCTTTCTTGCTTTGATGTGGACGGATTCGAAGATGGCTAGATAAAAAGCAGACCTAGCTTTACCTAATATGCGGAAGTGGTCATCCGTATTCAATTTTGGACAGTCTGGGTTTTCAAGCAAACTTTTATGGAATAGCAGCGATAGACAGATAGATTAAGAATGTATTATATTGACGCGATTGTCACGATTTCAAATATATTTTAAGAGCAAGTTTTTGCAATTCTAGATACGCTAAGTCGTCATTAGGGAATGTCTGATGACGTGTACACAAGGTTTACGTAAAAAAAATTATTATTAATCACTCTACACTGCCCCTCTTTCTCTCCCACTAAAATGATTGACCTACATATAGCACAGCGTGGTGCAATGGAATCATTGTAAAGTTCTATTTTTTGTCGATTGTATTCAATCTTTAGATGCACTTCAGTTCAATGCTACTATTCAGAATGGACTCAAATTACAGGCTCTCTGGCACTCAATATTCAGCTCCAATGAATAGTATGTACTTTAATGATATGGCATCGCGAAAGATCATCCTTTCGACAGCGTATCCTTTCGAGGTTTGTGTAGTGAATCTGATCCACTTCCAACTAAAAAAATCAAACAAAATTATTTTCTTTATCACAGAAATATACAAACCTGGCTTCTGCCGAACATTTACAAACAAATACAAACATCAAGATGCTCTGCACCAGTGTTTTGTGTATAAAATGTGGCTTTCATATCACAACAAAATGAACAATTGGTGTTAGTTGGTGCCATGACTATTGTTTCCAGTTGTTTGCCATGATTTTGAAAAGGAAACATACTGAATTTTCATGTGGCCCTGTTAGCAAGAATGTCAATGGCCATAACTGAGAGTGATGCTTTTTCCCAACATCGAGATATCAAATTTTCAAAGCTTTAAATCTCTCTATAAGACTTCCATATTTTATGCTGGATCCTAACTTATTGATCCATACAATATCAACAGAGTTTGGAGCAGCGATTTTTCAGATTCAAACAACTCTAATTTAAACACTATCAACACTACAGGCCTGGTATTTTGGTAAAGAGCCTAACCCACGGTTGCCTTAAGATATCGGGAGTCAAATCTTCCCAAAACTTTTGATTGGTGATGATGATCACTTTCCCATACCAGTGATCACTACCCATGTAAAAAGGAAGGGCATCATAGACAATGATCAGTTTTGTGAATACTAAAAAGCTAATGTTTTGAGTAAGAGTTCCAAATAAAGTAGTTTTAATAATTTGAAAAATTACACTTGCCTTCTTTCCTTTTAAAGGAAAATCATAATAGATAAAAATTTATAGACTTGATAAGTGTGGTGGACATAGAAAGTAAAGTTTGGGAAATAATTTTGTCGTTCAGAAAGACTGAGACAGAATGCATGGTACAGTAGATGTGGGGCACATAATGTTAGTGGAAGTCTGGCTAGTGTGTGATCAAGGAAGATGTGGTGTGAACTAATCAGAAACGTTCTTATAGAAAGGTGAATGAGTATGGAACTAACAAGTGTGTCCATCATAAGGCATCATCAAATAGAGAAGACCTAGCAGAAGAGCTTAAATAGGATATGTGAAGTTTCTGGGGTATCATTGCTAATTTTTGCAAGAACAGCAAAAGCCAGTAGTGACTGGTGGCATTTAAAAGATTTGAACTGTGCAAGAAACACATCACGACTATGCATTGAGGATTATCAAGTCAATAATTCTGATATACAACCTTAAACAGCAAAAATTTTCTTACTGTTTTACACCAAATATATGTCAATCTTGTAGTATATAAAGATATATATATGCATACATTCATATAATAAGAAATGGCACTAGGAATACAGTGCTGGATACAAATTTGTGTGAAACCAGAAAGCAGCTAAAATCCTACTGTGTCTTTTGACTTGAATCTCCATAGATAAAGACAGATATACATAAACAGAAAGAGTTTTTTGTATTCAGTATTATACCCCTGGAAAATCAAGTGGGTTGTCAAATTACATTTGAGAGATATCTATGGCCTTGTCATAATATTTTACTGACATAAAATGGTCTTTCAACAATATGGTATTGCTACACAGAAAGCTCCCATTGTATTTAAATCTTAAAATAGACATCTTCAAGCAAGACCACGTCAAAATATCATACAGTAAATCTAACAAGTTTCACCAAAGAACATGAATCAACATTAAATTACGCACAATGCAAGACCTTTAAACACTTTAAAGTTTATTCCATCTCATAAAATCCGTGGGGTCATTAAATAGACTTGTAAGAACTATTATCAAATAAAATTGAATCTTTGAAGGAATTAAATGCTCATATGGCTAACATGAGTCTCAGCTGTGTTCTGTTACACTGTCTAATACATCAAATAGATGTTGATCCATTTTTATTAAACTTGTGAGCAATTTCACATACTTAAGATAAGGATAATCTGATTCCCTAATTTACTTGGGACCCTATTAGCACTGTAAACTTTAAATATTCAAAACATTAACAGGTCTTATGAATTTTCAAAAAAACTCAATAATTTTCAATTCCTGCCCCCCACTTTTATTAACTTTTGCACTATGAAGCTACAGCTATATAAACTCACCATGCGTGTATACATGGCAACTAACATGGGATCCTCAGTTCTAGTGCTAGAAGATGGTCATTTACAAATTACTGATTAACATTTATGAACGATGCACAGGACAACAAATGGAAAGTGTCCTCATGGTGTGAAAATTGCTACCCTAGCATGAAAGGGGGTCAAGGCTGACTATAATAAATAAACGAATAAAAAATGCATTCAATGTACAACCTCACTAGAAGACATTGGAAATTCTTGATAACCATTATTTAAAAAGCAGCACAAATGAAAGTACATTTTGAAAAATTCGCCTGCACATATTAGTGACTTTCTCATCATTGCATATGAAATCAAATTTAGAAGAGATGAAGCTGATTAATCAATTCTCGTGTGTTTTGAAGGATATGAAAGTTCTAACTTGCTTTCGATAAGGATGTGAATGTTGACGAACTGGTGTTACATTATGAAACCAGAATACCTTCTTCACACTTCAAAAGATATATCTCATACATATTTCATGTCTATTATAAGGAACAAAAACACTTTCTTAGACATGTCTTCCCCTGTCTTTCTGGTTTATATCTGCTGCAAAGGGTACCTGTGAAGCACTGTGCATCCATCTACTGATAAGACTTTCTACTACTCAAGATTACTAGGAAGTCTTTCAACAACCTGCAAAAGGTTTATGAGATCTCTAGGGAAAGTGGCCTCATGCAGATATCAAGACAATCTCGTAACTATTCCAACAAATAAAAATTGATTCCTGATTATGTATAAAAATACTATGAAAACATGACCTTTTATTCATAAAACTTCTGAATCATGTAACCAGTTGTATATACTTACATCAAACGTTCAAACAATTGTTTGTTTAAATGCTGTGGACAATCAATGTGATCTACAGGAGTCTGACCAATAGTCTGGTGTATCTTTGGTTAGGTATCAATAAATAAAAAACATATGGATAGATAAATATTCTTGATAATCTCCATCAATTTAATAAACATTGCCATAAACTTTTGATAACATAGCTCTACAGAAACCAGCTTTATCATGGGCAGTATGCATAAACAGCAATACAATATACCAGATTAAAAGGGCTGCATCCATATGATAATGTTACAATTTGAAGTAGATATTTTAGAAAAACATAACCAATTTCTTGGTATGTGTTTTTGAGTAATCAGGGAAACATTGGTTCAGTATTTGCCAAATATAAATCAATGGTAGGTTAGGTTGTTAATCTACCTTTGTTTTGCTCTGATTAGCTCATTCTTCCTGGGATGGTCCCGTTCCTTTCAGACACTAACTGTACAGCCCTGCAGATATTTCACACATCTGAATAATGTCACCCACTAGCTTATAGAAAGCTTATTGTGTAACTTTTTGACAGATGCTGACTTTTTATTCTATCCAAATCATGTGAAACCTGTGATCTAAATATATTTAAAGATAATAACAATTATATATCTTGTTTTTAGGAAGTTTCAGTTCACTTGCTCCAACATCATTTTGCAACAGCAAATTGTCAATGACACTATCAATCAAATATTCCTACTGATATGAACTCTCCTTTGGAACAAGATTAAGAGCTTCTAATACTAAAAGTGCATTACCCTAATTATAATCTGTCTTGTGACATATTATGAGTACAAATATAGTAAATCCTACATAGTGTCACATGAACATAGGGCCTACAGTGTCTGCAGTGACTAAAATGATATGTACCAGTAACTTAAGTTAGCAGTATCAACATGGCACATTAATACACACCTGCAAAAAGCAGGAGAAAATAAATTAAAACCTCTTATGGTAGGGCATTGCAAGTACTGAAAACTGAATGAATATAGGTAGTAAAATAAAACCAATAAAACATGTAATGAAATATGTAATTGACAATAGCATATTTTAAAACATTATGGCGGAAGAATTGTTTTTATAACTTTTTTCTTTTCATATAATAAAGATTGGACTAAAATGTCAATGAAAGATTGTATTCCCATGATTTTTTCCGTAGGTGTAGGGAAAAATACACATATATCCACGTACATAAATATACACATATAACTAACTTAAAACTGTATATACCCCAAATACATACTTAACTATAATCAGGACCATTAACTCAACATACGAGAGTGCTCGATGTATAAATGCACTGACATTCTCAAGAACTGAACATTATTGGTTTTTCAAACGAAAAATATACACAATAAACTACTAAGTAATGGAATAGCCAGTAAACATATATATGTGATATATACAAAACATGCATCATCTTTCCAGGTGTTTTAAGACTATGGAAACATAGAAACACTTAAACAATCATTAATGGTAGCTAGCCTACTTTGCTAAGGTTAAAATATTTATTCAACCCATCAAAATTAATACCCATATATAAAGAACTTATTAATGAAAAATACATTTCCACACTTAAAATAACAGACCAAGATTAAAGGAAAACAAGGTGTAGAAACCTCACTTTAAGCTATTTTAAGGAATTGTGAAACTATTGATAATATCAAAGATCAGACATATCTTGTTCTGGAGGATCCATCATACAAATTACAACTAAATGCAATCAGTTTATGTGAATGATACACTGAAGAGGCAAGCCCATCTACTCTCAGGGAAAAAATATGTGACATTTGCTACTTTCAGCTCATCTGCTCTTGTGAAAAAGCCATGACTTTCCACAGTTGGTGACATGCAATGTAATTACTTAATACCCATTACATTGTGTATATTGTAAAAATACACAAACATACTCAGTTATATATAAGAAACATTGTTTGTAATTCAACAAAACATATATGTATACCTAAAACTGATCAAAAATGGAGATTTTAAAACTAAAAGTGCCAAGTGAAAATCAAATGAATGCATTTTTGCATAATGTCTTGAATCACAGTTAACAGATACATTACAAGATAAGGAAATCCGTCAGCTATTGAGGATAATTCCAAACCTGGCACATTTAAAACGGATAACCCAAACCAAAGGTAGAACTTTACCACGGAATGCCTTCTCCCCTTCTCCAGAGTTAGGAAAGCACTTTCTAGTCTTTGTTTACTTTGGAATACTGAGGTTGAAAACCCGTTTGCTTTCTTTGGGTCATTAGGAATATCAAAATTTCGCATGAGGAATATCATCACTTGGGACATGCTTCATCAATTGCAACAGCCAAGAGCATAAAGTCAACAAACCTTCGATCTTTAATCAAGAAAAGCAGTATACCCCAAAGCATCAAGATCAGTAATTTTGTGCATTAATTGGTATGCAAGATATCTGGAAGCCATGTCCTGTTTTCTACTCTAATAAACATGTCAATGGATACAACGGTTTTGGAGTTTTGAATCCCAACGTATCGATATCTGCAGCGTTTTAGCACAATACTGTGAAATACTTATAGTCAGCAAAATGTAGATCAGGACTCAAGTCTTTGGTATTTATCGCAAGTAGTCCAAGATGAAGTATTTTGACAAGCAAAATCTTTGGAAAAAACCCCAGACACTTGAAAGTGTAAATGTCTGCCATCAAGTGTGACGAATATATCTCCCTCCTTGATGAGTTGGAGAATGAGCAAAATTCAGTGTTGATTTGTCGAGATCTTGAAACTCGGCGCTCTTAAATCTTAACTAACAAAAAGCTCCTGATTTGCATAGAAATCAATAATCAACTTCAGCAATCTAACAACTGTGTTGTCTGAAGCAACTTTGGCTACAAAAAAAGCAGCTTAATTCGACACCCAAGAGAGGACATAATCATTGGGGCGACGATACAAATCAAACAATCTTGCTTGACTGCGTGGCAAAACTCAACGACATACACTTCGAAAGGAAAATCTGACATAATAAACGCACCTCTTCTAGTTTGAAAGTGCTCCAGACCAAACTGATGATTACCTTTCCAAGAGAGAACTACGGTCATCTGAAGCCGTTCCTACAAAAACAGGAGTTGAAAACGAATCAAACAGAATGCTTCTTCCGCTCCAATCACATAGTATTGCGTTGCTCAACAACTTTCTCGGAAGATCTTAGACAGCATTCTTCTACTTTCTCGGGAAAGGTTGGCCACAAAAATTCTAACAGCAGGATAGAAGAAGATTTTACAATGCAGGGAAGCTAAATTTAATTACAGGCCACAAACGATGGAGAACCATCGATGATGTCTAGCAGTTGACATGGATGGAGGTCTTACCTTAAGCTCCTTTCCTGTAGGAAACGGCTTGAGCTTTAACCGCGAATGAGTTAACTATCCTTTGCTTCTACGTTCGAGCTTATTGTAACTCAAATGTGATTGAAAAAATGGGCTAAATACTGATGTTGCTTCTCAGGTTTCAACAGCCATTTTGTAGGAACTCCATGCAGAAAGCAAGCGTGCGTTCTCGTCCCCACCAATGCATTCTTGGGTGATTGACAGGTCATTTGGGCATGAAAAGATCCCGGATGTGCCGAAACAACGTCACCATGATAATGATGCTAACATCAGCAGTTGATGGAAATGATGCAAAAATGCTTCTGTCACTACCTTTGGCACTTTGCAAAGGACCCGCAACCACCATGCCACTTTCCAGACCGAAAGACATAAAGTTTACCCTACACAATACAACACCCTGGAAGCAACGATGATGATGTTTGCTTGAAAATCGTCTCAAGTCATTTTTTGCAACCAATAATGAACCACCGGATAATATGAGCGTCGTAATGTCTCTGAAGCATAAAAATATAACAATAGCTAGCAAACTTCAAAGTTGATACAGGGACATTACTTTTCTAATAACTATTGTAAAAGATGTTTTGTATACTTTTTTATTTCGAGATGGTTTGCTCGAAAGTTTTTAGCTGCCCATGTGAAGAGGCAAAACCAATCTGAAAATACTAGAACGAAAGTGAGATGTGAGACCAAACCAAAAGGGTACGTTGTGAAATAAGATGTGACGTGATTCATCCAGTTCCATAGTCAGGCTGTTCAATTTAGAGCGAAAAACTGGGCAGTCTCGTCATCAAAGTTTTGATCACCCGAACCTGCTAATGAATCTACCTTCAACTGCATTTGTCCGTTAAGATTCCAAAACGTCTGTTTGTGTCAAATCTTTCTTTTGTCCAGCCCCAGGTAGAGAGCGACCTCGTTTTCAGTTTTGTTACCTCTGTCTAAAAAACAGTGACATTGATTGCCTCCTTTGTGTTCTCAGCAGGAGCGTGCGCAACAGCACAGCGAGAAAACTGAAATCAATTACTTATATCATTGAAAACCGTTGTTTTATATCCGCCGTTAGCTAGTACGGTGAAATTCAGCAGTCTTCAAAGCAAAGGAATGGATACTACTTTGAACAAAACTGTATCACAGTGATGGAGAGTGAAGATGAAAATGTCAGCTTACTCTATCTTCCGTTTCATCTAGAGATACTAGTCTTGCAACAAGCTCTCAGAACCTACTATGTGTAAAGCAGCAAACACCTACCATCTATACACGAAGAAAAGATTGTCCTTCAAAACACCAGACCAATGGGTCCAAATGGTATATTTAAGTGATGTTCTGTCTGTACCTGTTGGTGCCTATTGTTGTGAACGTGAAGTAATAGACATGTAAATATTAAATCTCTTTCCAAGACTTATAATTGGCTTATAAACATCCCATAAACACAATTAGCTCTTTATGACATTTAAGTACATTTATCATGAAGTTTTGAAGATGTAAATTTTATGCTCAGATGAGGTTTTCAAACATCTATGACCTGGAAAACTTTTAATCTTCACAGCAGACAAGTTCCTGATCTATTTAACGAGAGTTGTAGTGTATACTGAAGCAACTTGCAATTTCACGAACAGGGTATTTAAGTGTGACGTCACACTTTAATGAAAATTAAACTTTTCATAACATAACACTTGTTATTGTTGACAATGATCTCCGCAGTATTCTCGTTCATACAGACAGTGTAAAATTAACAGTGTTTCTTTGAGAAGGTTTGACTTGTTAGAGGCAGTTTGAATGTCTCTTAGACATGATATGTTTACAGTCGATATAGGGTTAGTTTAACACTAACAGGGGATAAAAATTTAGTTTCTTGAAAAATGTTGTTTGAACCTCTCGCTTTAGTACTCCATTGTATACCAAAGATGTTCAGTTTTTGAATGTTGTCGAAATACGAGAATTTGGTTTCTATTAATGGCTTGCAAAAAGGAAGACACTCTGGCCAAGCATATGAGTCAATAACAACAAAACATCAGTAGGAAGAAGGCAGCGAACAACAATCGATCACCTTGTTATGTCCTTTTTATACCATAATACTTGTTGTTGTTTGAAGGACTTAACACGTTTTCTTAAGGTTTAATGTCCGAATAGAGAAAGCGATAATGGATGTAAGGCTTTAAGGAAACCGACGCTGCCAGTGCTTTTTGTGTATTTCAACCCAGGTTTAAAAGAGTTCTAGACACTGTTCCATGAATATTGTAAGTCCTCCATGAGAGTTGTATCCTTGGCAATATCGTATGCCAGGCGTGTTTAAGAAAAAAGCAACTTTTTTCTTTAACCTAGTGACAATAGATGAAATTAATCTGCAATAAGAAAACACAAAATTTTTATTGAGGTAAAATATGCAAGAAATTCTGCAAATCGTAAGAGAAATGAAATGCATCATCACTGGTGTTTTATTGCTAAAGTACAATTATCGGATAAATCCAACTAATTTGTGTTACGGTTGTGTTCCTCTTTGCTAATGTCATAGTTTACACCATAGTTTCCTTGTTAGCTTCACTTCATTGTCTAACTTGGTAACTCTAATTTGATGTAGATGCTTCCCATCGCGCCCGCAATTTTATCTCTATAGTTTACCTATAATTCTTTAACCAAAATAGTTGGATGTAAGATTCTGAGGAGTATCCACGAAAAGCTTCAATCTAATAAAATGTCTATTCTTTTGAAAAGTATCTTTAAGTTCTGTACCACTAACAATCAAATCAATAAAACTTGTACTAAACTGTGTTTTGAAAGTGGCCAATCACACGTCTGACTACTAGATTGGTGTTGTTTTGACCAATCAGTGTCTGTGGAACTAAATGGTTAAACGAAAAGGCCCTATGAAAAGATAGATTTATAGAAATTCCTGAACTATTGCATCGACTATTTATTTTGCTGTAACTCAGTAAAAATGCTCAAACACTCTTAATTTCTTCTTTGGCAAAGTTTAGCTAAGGCGACTCTTCAACTGTCTTCATGTTTACAGAACAGTTCCCTAAGTCTCGCTTACTAATTCACTTAAATTTACTGTCACTGATGTCATATTTACTAATACCATTACCTTGTTACACTTAGACTTTGATTGACATGTGCTTTATTCGAGTTGCAATTTTGATTTGCACCTCTTTCGGATAAGCGCGAAATCTAGGAGAGAAATAATTCATATGTAAAGATATGAAGAGACGATTTCCGATAATTGTTCTTAAACAACAAACACCAGTGGTGATGTTATTATTTTGAAAAGTATTTTCTTGATTTCTTCTCAATTTCAATTCTGATGATTTTGTACTCTGAGGAGTGTCAGACGAAGAAAGCTTTGGGGAGTTGCCTAATAGACTGCATTTGTGTATAACGTACGTTGGTATGTATATATGCATGGGTGTATTTTATTAGTCGTCAAAACAGAAGATGCAAAATAAAATTCGTAAAATGTGCAGAATGCAATAAAAAGCAAATTTCAGTCATCTAATAAAAAATATTTACAATAGCTACTAAACAAGCCAGGGAATTGAACACCTAAATTAAAAACAGTCTAGATGCTCCAGTGAGAGATGACGACAGGGATAGCATTATAAAAGTCTGAAAAGACCTGATTTTAATGATGGTCCTTTTTCTGAGCTGATTAGGAGGTACAATTCACACAAGGCACAAACCAACATTACAGAAGGAAGAGTCAGTCAGGAGGACGGCAAGGTCAGTTGGAAAGAAAGGAAGGAAATGGTTGTTGAGTAAAAGCCGGAATCTTGAGGCTGGTGGAAGGTCGGCTAGAGGGCAGCAAAGGAAAACATGAAGCGAAGTGATTTGAAATGACCTAGTAGAAAGGAACGTGAGTAAGGAACTAGCTAGGGATAAAATAGCCTGGAAGTCAGTAATAAGACACCATCAACTCGCGGAAAAGGGACATTAAACCATATATGATGATGATGATGATGATGATGATGATGATGATATGCACAAGTCAGTAACATGTAAATTCATTATCTAAATTTTGAATATTAAATAGCAGATTTATTTGTGAAGATCAAAGAGCAGTTTTTCTTGTATGCCAGTAAGTCTGCTTCATGCAAAGACTTGATAAGAAAAAATGACGGTTACACAACAACGATAAGAAACATTTCGAAAGTTTTTTAACTAAGCCTTCAAATAACTAAAATTGAAGTAGAAGTGGAAGTGAAATCATCACATTCGATAGCAAAGGAGTTTTGGAATTCAAATCCCAAAGTGTGCCTTGCAAACAGCAGAAGACGATAGGCAAATTACAGGTAGTTTAACCATTCTAAGATTCAAAGTTCTGTCGGATTACCGGCGTCATCCATTTGCTAGTCCGTATTTATTTATACCCACAGAAAGTAATCTTGCAATGACCTCTTTGAGAAATCCCTTATGAAATCTGTAAGCCACACTTTCATATATTTTTTTGTACAGTTTTTATTGATGGATAAAGTATCGCAGGAGACCTTATGCACTTTGAATACATATTCTGAAAGAAGAGCATCGACTATCAGCTTTGCAAATATACTCATCAGAATTTCTCGGGACATCTTCTATGTAGCCCTATCTCAAACAAATAGATTATTCAAATCGTTTATTGATGGTTCAAAAGAATAAAAGTGCACGAAAAAGCAAAAACATTTAAGTACTGAAAACATTTTTCGTCTGACACTGATTAGAGCATAAAATCGTCAGAATTAAAATTGAGAAGAAATGTAACTGATAAGAAACTGTGTTCCTGCCACAAATTGTAGTATCGTTGTGTACTCTTTTTCTTCCCAGTACGAGGCTGACTATGTCGGACGCACGACTTTTAGGTTAGTTGATCGAATTAAATAGAATGTTCCGTCCCGTGTTCGCCAAGTATTAGCTCCTACAAGGAAACAACAACCTGGGCTTTCTAAAACAGAAACCACCGCTAAGCAGCGTGACTCTGCCACAGGGCAGCACTTGTTTGAAAACCAAAACTGTGCGAAAATGTATACGGATGACCCCTTCCGCAAAATAGGTAAAGCTAGGTCTGCTTAGCTGTTCTGGAATCTTTCCACATCAAAACAAGAAAACCGTTGCTTTGTTGTGTTTTTCATACTCGACTTCGAGCGTAGCCTATTGCTCAGCCAGAGTGAGCAATGCTCTTGGGAGAGAGGATATTCACAATTGTGGGATCCCGTTGCCTTCCTCAACCGATCGTTTTTATAGCGGGTTAGGCGGGATTCGAACCCACAACCTCTGGCACGTGAGTCCCATTCCTTAACCACTAGACCACGGCGGCGGGAGACAAATGGAAATTGTATCTTAAGTGGGCATCTTCGGTTAAGCATTCAGTTCCACAGACACTGATTGGTCGAAACAACACCAATCTGACAGTTAGAGGTCTGATTGACCACATTTAAAACACAGTTGGGTATAAGTTTCATTCACTTCTTCTCAATTCTAATTCTGACGATTTTGTACTCTGAGGAGTGTCAGAAGAAAAAATCTTTTCGGTACTAAAATATTTTCGCTGTTTCGTTCAGGATTTTCAGTAAGTTCAGATTTCTTATTCAAAATAAGTGAGATATTGGCTCCTGGTGAAAGAATCTGCAGTGTATTTATAGATTGCATGCCTTATACAACTTTTGTTTAAAAGGTCACTACATCACTTATGGTAGAGTCACCACTTTATGACATAAATCTTACACCTCCTTGCATTATACGACTCCGTGTGCCCGATTTAGCAAGAGAACATCTGTCTAATGCAAGTTTTTTTCCGAAAACTAATTGTGGTTTTTTGTACTTGTACATTGTCAAGTACAAAATACACTGTTCGATGAATTTCTGTTCCTAAAATGACATGTGCAACATGATTTCCACAATAACTTCTGTCGTCTCAGCAATATTTTCGAAGTCAAACCGATTCTCTGTACGGATGTTTTAAATACGAGACCTCTTGTAGTTTTTCATTTAGATAATGACGACAACTTCCTCTATATACAGGATGACCTTCTTCCTGATACCTTTTCTTTTTCTTTTTTTTTATAGTAGGCGTAGTATCATACAAGGCTAACAAAAGCCACTAATTGTATGGACTAGAATAGACGTAAACAATATAGGTAGTAAGAGAGAGAGGGAAAGGAACAACTAACATAAAAGAATGGAATTCACGTTTGACTTAAAAGCATCTAAGTTATAGGAAAAGGGAAAACAATCAGACGAGAGAGAGTTCCACAGCTTAGCAGTTCGCGGAAAGAAACTAGTCCCATAGAAAGACCTCTTGACACAGGGGACAACAACAGCATAAGAATGAAGATTTTGAGAAAACCGGGTCGTCCGAGATGGAAGAAATCGGGTTGGAACCAATGACAACAGTTCATTGGAACACTTACCTTACAGGATGCTACAAGTGATGCTTCCTTCTTGTTCTGTAATATCTACGTTTATAAGCCTATAGAGCCTTCTTGAGTAAACTACACTGGCTAATATGCCCTCGATTCTATATTTCCTGATGTTTCATAAGGCTTTATTGATCTTTTTGAAACTGTCTAACTGTTCTTCTAATTTTTTGAGAAGTGTTTTCCAGAACCGCTGTGGTCTAGTGGTTAAGGAATCTGATTCACATGAAAGAGGTTTTGGTTTCAAATCCCGCCTAGCCCGATATAAAGACTATTGATTGGGAAAGGCAACGGTAGACCACCCCTGTAAATGTCCTCCCTTCCCAGGACATTACTCGCTCTGGTTGGGCAACAGGCTACGCTCGAAATCAAGTATGCCACAAAAAAAAATGTTCTCCAAGTTGGTTAATGACGATGTCATAATTAGCCCCCAGATGAAGAGGTCCCTACAAACAACACAAGATACCCACGGATTAAAACACTTAGAAGAAATCTAGTTTGTTAGCATAAATCAGAAAAAGTGCCTATAAAACAACTCCTTCAACACAGAAGTGGCATAGTGGTAGAGTATCAGACTCACAATCCAAGAGGTCGTCAGTTCAAACCGACCCTGAGCTTGCCTGCCACGATCCCGTGGGTACTGCTCTCTGTCATCTGCTCTCGTGAAGGGGGAAAACTATGTTTCGAGAGACAGAACAGAGAGGGGACGGCAAGCATGAATAAAATTGTCATCTGAAGAGGAAAAGTAGCTTGTTTTCTAGTAGTGTCGTCGGCCTTGAACAGAGTGAAAATATTTTTGAAAAAGGTCTATTTTTCTAACCTCCCAAAGCTAAGGATTTCAGCTTGTTTTATATTTTGCAGGTTAACGCTATAAAAACACTAGATTTTTGGAGGCTGTTCACGCAAGTGTCTACTTCCAATTCGCATTTGACGTTGTCATCTAGGATTTCAACAATCATAATTATAAGCTTATTTATAAGTATTAGAAGGATCGGCTTATTTACCCGACGTTGAGCAAGTCTCACTTGATCGAATGATTATGTAAATAAACGGAAACTTTGTAATCTGTATTGAGAGGAAGTAGGAGTTTTGTTGTTGAGTTTCACCGTTGATGATAGTGTCCTAAAAAGAAGTCATTACTTTAAAAATGGTTTCTGTATTCAGTCATTTCTGGTTGTAGTGTTAGAGTAGTTTGGTAAATCGACCTCGACCAGCGCTTTTAACAATAAGTTAGTTAAAAGATGAATCAAGATACCTGCCAAGTTTCACAGTAACAAATAAATGAAGGGATATTATCGTTGATCCAGCCGCGAGCCTACTAAACCTCGAAATATCCTAGGAATCTCAAAATGACCCCGTCTGGATAGGGTAACGCCTTCATTTTTGGTTTATAAAACACCCAACACAATTAAAATTTAAATATAAACTTTGTAGAAAGATCATAGACTTATGTGGTATTCAATTACTACAGCAATTCAAAGGACCTCATCACTTCACATTTACTAGGAGAAACATAGAAGATTCCTCAAATACTATGTAAAAGTATTGGAGCAATAGGAGAATGTTTCCTCAACGGGATCCATGAATATCTCAAATATATTTATAATCTTCATGAATTCAAAACCGTTTCGTCTCAATAACAACTTGTTTTCAATAAAAGAAATATAACTATGCTACCAATGCAATCCCTTAGCATCCTTATTATATTTTACACATATCATTTCAAATCCCACTCTTCTAGATAACAAATTGTTTTCAAGAAAATAATAGAACAATAGAAGGACAGTATGGATTGGGTTCTATATCATATTCAGTATTTCTTCAGATCTTCTCTTTTTTACAACAATGCGTTTTTGAAGAGACCCCAGAGAAGAAGGAACTATGCTACCAATGCAATCCCTTAGCATCTTTAATATATTTTACACATATCATTTCAAATCCCACTCTTCTAGATAACAAATTGTTTTCAAGAAAATAATAGAACAATAGA
>JAAAKL020004200.1:0-21453 GCA_010016065.2 Carybdea cf. marsupialis auct. non (Linnaeus, 1758) | reverse complement strand
ACGAAAACTAGAGCTACTAGTTAGTTAGTTACTAAAGCACACAGCTGAAATGTGTCACTGGTTCGAATCCCGTTAGTATGCATTTTAAATATGATCGATTTATGATTAAATATGACATGGATTCTTCGGTTCATGGTCGCTTAACTCATAATTATAAAAATTAAGTATCAGTTAGAGTGCAAATTGCACCATTCGTGTAATATGACTAAAAGCACGCACAGTAAATAACTTATGAATTTGGATTGGTAATGCTCTAGTCAATCGCGGTGCAAAAGTAATCAGCTAGCAATTTTTCTTTTTGTTGACTTCATCGTTCTATTGCTGATACCTATTTTATGTTAAATGTTTGGAAAAAACCTGGATAGCAAACAATTGTTTGATTATATGATTCAACAAATTTATTCCTGTCTGATAATAATTTCGGTAAAGGAGAGCCTTTGGAACAATTGAAGTAAAATTTTACTTTGTGAGACTATGAAAATTGCTAGCGGCTATTGTGACTATATGAATCACTGGCACGGGTTTCTGCACTTTCCACTACATGATCTAGGTGACAAATCATAACGAGAAGCATTCAATTTTCAAAATTGTTTTTCTCGTAGAATATGCACTTGTGGAATATAATGTCATGTCACCTACAAATTAACTTTTGTCAATTGTTTTTTATCTCAAATTCACTATTATAGCCATAATTATGTTTTGCAGGCTCATACTTAATTTTTTCTTTATTGTCTTTTCTTTATCTATATTGTAGACAACCTTTTATGACAGGGCATTGTAAGACACTTGTTTACGTCTTGTATTAGCCTGAAAGTCTTTAGTACACAAGATGAAAATATAGGCATTGTGCATATTGTTCAGAGTAACTTTATTCTATGTTGATGCTATTTTTCGCATTCAATAATTTCTTGAGTGTCTGATGCAGCGCTAAGGGAAGATCTTGTCAACCATGGGTCAACGTATTTACCAATATCCAACTTCTCACTTTTACAAACTTGCTTATTTAGTGCAATAACGTAGTCTTTTCTTTGTAAAGAGAATTATTGAATACTTGCAGATTTGAGTGGTGTATACTGGTCATTCAGAAGCAAAGTTTAATGTTGCCCAAGTATTATATTAAGATTCGATTTAAAATCGTCGAGGATCCGCGCCCGCTTCTCAAACTAGTTTGACGTAGGTGCAACATAATATTATCGACTTTTCTATGTTGGATTGATGACGTAGCTTTCACAGGATCTAAAAAGCCATCTCGGTATTTCCTCTAAGCTGTTTCATATGGGAAACATTTCCTTTTTTAAGATGTGTTTTATATCATATTCCTCACGAAACATAGATTGCCATATCAGCATTAAATCAACTTTGACGCCTGGTAGCGTTCGTCAACCGGATATTTGGTTGATTTGTACATATTACATAAAGATGTAGCAATAGGATTGTTCTGATCTCCGTGTTAGCACTTTTAAACCTAAATTTTAGTTGTCATGTTAACACTGCGTCAATGTTGTTTATGCATTTCACTTTCCTATCAAAGAATTAGTTGTCCTGTTGACATTATATCAATGTTCTTTAACGTATGATACTTAATATTCTCTTCTTTGGTGCTAGTCTACTTTAGAAGAATGACAATCTGCTTATTGCTCTCTCGAATCGGCGATCCTTTTCAAATGAAAGTCTCAGTTTTTATCAAAGCCGTTCATTAAGTTAAAAGAACAAGCCTATATCCTATAAGGCAGATTTATCGATAAACTAAGAGAACTTACTAAAAACGCAATTTCTTTGCTCGAAAAGGGAAACCTCACTACATCAAAATGAAAAATGCTCCTCATTTGCTGACAAGGTAAACTTCGGCGCGCCATGACATAACTTCGATTGCAACTCCTGTTAATTCTAACAATATCGTTACAGACTTGTATATCATGTTACAAGAAACAATGTTATGTTTAGTTTTAAGAAATGCCTGTAATACTTGGCTGCTAGAATAATACACTAATAGAGGGAAAATAATTATTATATAAAGTTGAACATCTCGATGGAAAATAGCAGACATTTCAAATTACACGATAGCCGTAAAGCCCATCTTAACTCCATAGACGACAGCAATATCTGGCTCAATATAGAATTTCATACACATTGCATTCCTTAGAAAAGCGGAAAAACAAAAGACAATACTTATTACCTTCCGTATGATACTTTCGTCTCACCTTTATTTATTCCTGTATACAGTATAAAATGACAACCAGTTGGTAATTTTCTTCCTGTAATATAGTCCACTCGATTGCTATTGCAGCCTTGTGGAATGGGGAGGTAAGCTGAGCTTTAGACAAGCTAGTTAATAATTCATTCCAAACCCAAATACCTAGCTTTGGATTAACTTGTGCGTTTTTCTTATTTTAACTGAGTGAACTTTATAGGGATGGACAAAAATTTAATCGACAAATTAACAATATCGCAAAATGTTGAAAATGTATACAGAAAATAACATTCAAACAAGGATGCATTCTTATTTATTCTTATCGATAGGCTATAAATTCATGTTTTAAACATATAAATATACCCACATAAAAAGTATTCATGAACGGAGATGACATGTCGTAAGGTTGAAGATAAACGTCACTTGAAGAAAAGAGCTTTTCAACTCAAAGACAAAACCTTTCTACCTAGAGTGATCTATGCATTTTGTTCCTAAAAAAAATGATGTCAACAAAAGTATTTGAAATCAATATCTACAGAGATAAGTAATGAAGTGTAGGAACGATTAACTATATCAAAAATTGGGTTAATTTAAGATTCTAAGAATTGGGGGCGGGTGGTAGCTGATATTTCAATGCTAATAACTACAATAATATTTTCTTACTTAGGTATAAAACTTATCGAAAATATTGACCCATCTTTTAACTAAAAAGAGTTTTAATTTGAACTTGGAGATTTCACAAAAGTTGACAAATACTTGCCTAAAAACTTCCGAAAGTCAATTGTTGGAATAGAGTTTACTAGAAAAACTAAAACTCAACAAAATTGTTTGGGTTTAAAACATGCTAAATGAATAATTGAGTGCCAGGAGTTACTTAACATGCTATTGACTTAATTTGTATAAAAAAACCAGGTTTATTCTGAGTGGATTTTTTGTAGAACGTTCCCTGCTGTATTTTAGTAGATAACAATGGAGGTATTTATGACGTCATCATTGTCAAATTTTGAAAAAAAAATATTGTTGAAAATACTCCTGAATGAATTTGAAGAAAATTTAGTACGGTTCACAACGAATAGGAAACTTATTCCTGAGGTATAAGGGGAAATATAGAGTAATGTGTCTACGACCCATCTCACTGCTGGCAGCGCAGCAGTAGTTTTCAGATTGATGGTCGAGGATGATCTGCAGCCATCTACACTTTGCTTGCTGGACCAGCTCTCTGCCAAGTGAGTCAACTAGCCTCCCAAGTGAGAACATTATAGTAAATATGATTTTTGTCTATTACAAATGAGCACATGCCAATTTCCTTATCTAATGGTTGATTCAGAAAGTGCAGGCAATGCAACAGACACTGGCCTCCACAAAATATGTCTTATCTACTTAATCTTCACATTACAGAATAGCTCACTGTAAAATATCCAAAATGACTTAAAATATAGTTGGTTAAAGTGCAAGGAATAGTCAGCTTGTTGTTTAAGGTTATGTTTTAATTTTCTTAAACGGAACAAGAAAGCAAGTCAGTAGCGATTCCATTCTTTACCTTCACAACCTATAGAAGCAAACTTGCTCAAAGTGTTACTATTTCTTCATAAATACTGCAAGAGAACCAAAATTCAATGCAACACAGCACAAAATGTGCCAAATATCGTGGAAGCAGAATTGCCAACCAACTGTGCATCATGAAAAAGATTAGACTTTTTAAATGATAAGACGACACTAATTAGGAGATCAGAACTGTAGTCCAAGGGTCTACATTTAAACTATTATAGATTACAGATTGTAACGTAGATTTATGATCACAGTTATTTTCGTCTGTTAATCTCTAAAATGCATGAAAGTATTTTGAAAAGACTTGTTATTGTTATTAGTACACAAATGTTAGCTTGCTAGTCTGATATCCTCCTAGGGTGTAAGTTGTATAACAAAAAGATTAGAAGCGATGGTAAAAATTTATTGTGTTTTATGTCGTCGGCACAATTTTACTGTTGAATTATTTTGCAAAACTTTTATCATCTGGCATTTTTATCTGAGAAAAACTTGCAATAACTTTTTACCCTATGTTCAGAAATTGTCGCTAGTTTTGCTCAAATAACAATATATATTTCGACTCATAAAGATGTATATTATAAAAAATAATGCTGAATAACTACTAAACCAGGGAGTGTGAGGTTGTAGTACACTGGTTTTCAGGAATTAGAGAATTCTGTTGATACTACGTTACCTGAGGTAGACTTGCGCACAATTAAGAAAGATTGCGTATTTTATGCAGCCGTATATAGATGAAGCTTACTCGTTAGGGGAGTCATATCATCCTTTTCTTTTGCAGTGCCGATATCAAAAGTATAGTTTGGATGCTTTTATAAGTACGTTGTCGGCACAACTACCTGTACAAAAGTACAAATACCTAAAGAAACCTATCTCGTACAAATATATCAAAATCTTTAACATAAAAACACCCTTAGAAAGATATGACATGACGACAATACAACAGTTGGATTCTACTACAAGTAGCATTGGTTGATGATATCATTGCTTTTCCGACATTTCACTACATCTCCTCATATGCATGGATAATGGTGTGAAGATTTAGGAATAAGAAACCACTCAGAAGGATAATAGCTGAGAACGCAGTACATACGTACGCATGAAATGGTTATGTAATTGAAACGATATCGCATAGGGGAAATCGCAAGATAACACGAATCAACTTACACCATCCAAACTCGTTACTAACGTTAGTTATATTTTGATTGGTTGTATTAATTCAATAAAAATTTTGGTGAATGTTTTGTAATGAGTATGTGTGACAGACCACTGAGAGCAATGGGCGTTGTAATAAATCTCAGTTGAATAGATTGAGAATAAAAGTTTGATTTACTCTGATTTATTCTTGTGGATCATCTGTAAGCCTTGCCAGCGAGATCCGCCAGAGATAACACGGGTCAAGGGAAGCGCTCATTAAAGTTTAACTTTTAAAATATCTTTGCTCAAGAGTTCGAAGCAACAAACAGATTGTACTTTGATAGTAAAATGGGAAAGTATGTAACGCATTCAGTCTGTTACACAAGTACGGTGTTGCTAAGTAGACTCCAGTGACTCTTTCTATTCTAGAATTGTCGTATTAAGAGAATACATTCTGCGATGTTTTGTAGCTAAGCCATTGTTTGTCTGTACAAACATTATAAATATGGGGCAAGAAGGAATCCAGGTAAGAGATAGTTAGTTTGAAAACTGCTTTTACTAAAGTGAATTCTTTTGCAATTCAATAAATATTTTTACATTATTCTGCAAATAGATTGATGAAGTGTCTCCTTTCTGATGAACAGTGTATGAGTTTTAAGAGTGGGAAAGACAACCAGATTTTGACGAAATGATGATAATGATGACTAGAAGACAATCTGTCTAATAATCTGATGCAAACTTCTCTTTATGCGCGGAAAACCATTAAAAAAAAGAATATATGTGCTCTAAGACTTCAAGATACCATTCCCCCTTCACCTAGTAATGCCGTCCGTACTAACTGAAACTAAAAAAAATATTTGATCATTATAACAGATTCCTATAACATATTTCTCAGCACAAACACGGTGTTTCGGAGTACCACGGTTGCTGATTATTTTCGGTATACAACATCAAGGGTTATAACGATAAAAATCTCGGTCCTACCAACTTATGTTAAACTTTATAATTACTAATGGGTTTCTTAGTACTTCTCAGTGTAAAAATCTCGTGTAATTAACTAACTGCAAGCAAATGGTCTTTAGTTTAGGTATCCGAGTAATGTATAACATAATTGCACATTGTGCGATATAAAATTGTAGTAGAGTATCTATATAGGCTATACATTAACAAGTGTAAACAGACAATGAGAATATAGCTGGGGTATTAGACCAGAATGACATATGGGCTGACACATGCAATGAATTTCGTTAATGGATAGTGCTCATATTTATTACATAAACAACTAAATATTATATATACATTAATAAAAGAGACGTTTTCTTAGATGTGTTTACCAAGTAGCTATAAAGTATTGGTATTTATTTTGCCGGGCATAAATATAATTGCATGGAATGATATCGATATGCAGCACAAACGTTTTTAACAGAGATATTGGGAAATTCTTTACGGTTTTTAATTGGTATTATGTCTGCAAGGTTACTGCGAAAAGACATTGGCACTGAAAAAGTATGTTTGTAAACATGTCGCACTTGAGGTATTTATTTAAACTTTAAATAACCTGATGTCGTGCCCTATTTAATTTGTACAGGTAGGTAATAATGTGTTGCTGGGAAGTAACTGCATTCTTGTATAATTAACTTATAGACAGACACGGGACAATTCATTACTCTTGCTTTTGGATACGATTGTTAATTCTTTATGATTGTATTCATAAATATAGAGACGCTAGGATGACTAAAGAACTTCTTGTTAGTCTCTATGTTAGTAAATATGTTACCCAATCTAATATGTTTAAAAAATACATTATATACAATTAATTTGTTATTACAGCAATTAAAGTTCACATATGTGCAAGATAGAAGTCTTAATAGGTAAAAAGTGTGCTTATTATTCTTCTTACGTGAATCATTTATGGCTGTCTATAGAGTCACGTGATCCATTGAGACTTTTGTTGCTTGTAATATAAAAGTATGGCCTGCTAAAACATGACGTGAACTTATATTAGGAGTGATCATAGGTTTGCTCCTCACATCACAGCAAGATTCCTCTTCCAAAGCTGCCCGGTCTGCCTTTTGTCACTCAGAGAATTTCGGGCAGTAACACTGAAACCCAATGTCTTCCAGAGTATTTGCACCGTAGGAATTTCTACCTAAATATGTACAGCTTCAATGTATGCTCAATTGAGTTTGCCTAGTTTCAACAGAGGATTGCCTCTCCTTCTCTTCTTTATAGTGCCTAGAAGTTTGTTAAATATAGACTAAATTAACAGTCGCAACAAAACTAAACTATTCCAATCATTATTGGATTGGTAAAGCTACAAACCTCTGTAACATAAAACAGAGAAACACTTTTTGTAAAAGACTTGTTCGTCTAGAATTCTTTTTCTTAAAGCGATAAAAATTTGCGATGGTACAAGAATCAATTTTCGCTATTATTGCTATCTTATTGCTTTGTATCATAAACTTTTAAATGCTATTACGCTGGTCAACCCTCGTTAATCATCTGACAATTGATATAAACAGGAAAAAAGCCAATCAAATGTTTGAGTTGAATTATTACGTCTTAGAGGGCCATTAGCTTATCAAGGGAAAAGGAGATGCCAGATGCTTCGGATTTCCATTTATTCTTACCAAATATCTGCAAGCAGCTTGCAACATAATTTCAGTAGAGCTTACTACATCGTAGTATATTTCATTATAACAACCATAACACAAGGTCACAAATGCCAACTGTAATCAACTTAACCACTATGTCACCATTTTATCAAATGTACTCTTAAGCAGAATCCCATTACTTTGCAGGCAATAAACTATATCATGAATGTTTTATGTTTTGCAATATACTTATAGATATTTAATAGTAATTATTTTGCACAATCTTAAAATAGTGCACTTTGACTGTTTATCTTAATTAGGAAATATCTTGTATAATTAATTAAGGTTTGTAATGTGATTTGATTTCTCAACTCAAACAGAATGCAATCTATTGCCAAGGTAACTGTACAATTTATCATAGAATCTATTAGTTTATATGAGATCCTCAGAGAATGCATGTGAATTTGTGGATAACATTAGTTTACAAATAAAATAGCATGACCTGCGTTGTGTGTATTTGATCACCATTGAATCAACAATAAATTGAAAGAACTTCTTCAGTAGTACCTACGAGGTTAGAGTGGGAATTGAATAATGGATTTTGCTAGCCATCTAGCATCAGTTGTTAAAATCTTTCAAATCAACGTTTTTGTATGGGCCGATATCTGAGTCAAATGAGCTTTGGTTTCTTAATTGTCATTAAAGAAATGAAGTTGTTCCCTCATGGAATTGAAAATTCTTTCCTCTAGTAAAGAGAGGCAAAAATCACATCGATTGTGTTGATCTTTGTTTCAGTGCATGTTACTCACGTACCAATTGAAGGCTAAAGAGAGACTCTTTCCTAATTCCGAAATCCTTTCGCAGATATTGAGAAGATGCAAAAAAGTGAACCGGTTGTACATCGATATTGTTATAGCAAATGATATTTAAAGTAGAAGAATGAGGTGATGAAATTGTTCTCCTAACATACTAGGTTTTCATTTTGCAGGGTATGTATGTTTATCTTTGCACATGGTTCACGAAGAAATGCAATTTCTTGTTCATGGTCGTACGGGAGAATTTCTCCCAGAGGAACTGTCTCGATTTGTCCGAAAAAGTTAAATTTGTCCAAAAAATAAACTAATGTAGTGAAATTCCTTTCGATTACCAACGTCTAAACAAGGAACAACGAGAAGAACTTCTCTAAAGTTACATTTTATTATATATTACGATAAAAACTTTCTTTTTTTCTTTCTTTCTTTATTGTAGATTTATAATCACAAAGGTTTTCTGTCATTTATTTCACCATTTTCACCATTTTCGCGAAAAAATTAAGAAGATCCAATTGTATTTTTTGCCCTTCCTTGGGAGGGGGGCTGCAGTTTCCCTCCCTACCTCCCAACTTGTGGTCTCCGGCTAATTTGCCATTTACTTCTTTCCAGTATTTGAACAAGGATTTAAATGAAAGGCTTAATTTGTTGATAAACAAACGACCTTGTAATGTTTATTATTATAAAATAGTTTCTTGTAGTACTTCAAACCTTCCCCGCTCCCAATCAATTGAAGATAACTTTGGAGGCACGTTGTAAACAGAAATTCATGATGTCACAAATAAATGGGAGGTGCATACTTTTTTAATCGCAATCTTCTGATTGTCCATGAGCTTGTCCCTTTAAAACTTAATAATAGTATTTACACGCATAATATATTGTCAATTTCTTATAAAATTTACAATCAAAGATATTACGCAGTTTCAGTTTGCCATGTAAGTGGGCAACAATTGGAATTTTTTGTATGTAATTATAGTTTGAAATGTTGACTTCGTGTCTTCGTGATGGATTTAAAAATGGAGAAGAAAACAAGCCAGAATATGCCTTAATGTGCACCGCTAGATTTTTTGAATAACTCGATCAAATGCTCTAATTTTAGTAGCACAATTAATGATGCAACAGATGTAGGACAGAATTTAGTTATGATCATGCCTTGTTTGTTATACATCGTCATAACTTACGAAATGTTATTATGTTCTTGTGAAATGCTTGACAAAAGGTACGTATCTCAAAGCATAATAAAACAAAGGTATGTAAATATAAATGAACAACTTCCTGCGCAGAAGAAAGTCGTATTTTGACTAAAATGGCCCTTGTATAATAATCCTTCATCTCTCCCACGCTAGAGGCATTGTGTATAAATAAGACGTCAAATAATAACTAAATACCAACTGCAGATACCGATTGTTATTGTTTTGTTGGAAATATTGGGCGTTGTTCCTTTCTGCTGTCTGACAGCATTTTTTTAAAGCTGCATCGCCGCACCGAAAACGCATTGCTTCTCTCGGCATTTTTCCGTACAGCTAATAAAATTTGCCAGGATATAATGGAAACTGGTGTATAGTTATCAAATATCACGTTATCATAGAAAATAACTATTTCAGACATTCTCTAGCTTTGTAATAACATCTAAGATTGTATAAATAGGGAGATCAAGTTCATTGGTGCATCTTATCCTCTCTTGTTTTTCCTACACTCTTGATAGTCCAGCTCGAGACTTTTCCTAACTTGTCATGTACATCAACGACTAGCACTAAGAAATCTCAAAACTCTTCCATATTCTTTGGAAGTTTCAGTACTAAGCAAGGTATCAAGGAGTAAACAGAGGCCTTTTCAACATCTATACCCAGCTAAGCAGAGCTGTAAACTCTGTAATATAAAACACAGCAACATATTATTTGCCCTAATAACTGATTTAAATTGATTCCTATACAAACATTTAATTTTCCCAACTTGCCCTATGTTCTATAAATCTTTCAACAGTGAATATCACTATCTATCTCTCCGTAATTCTGGGGGATAGCCTATTTTTGCTTTGATTGTTCTCCCAAGGGATGGTTCCCACAAGTAAATGGAGTTGGATGAGCTATATCATCACAGAAGGAAGAGTTGCAAAATTTAATCACATGAAACAATGACATGCAAAGTATTACCTTCATAAGTCTGTGTTTTTAAGTTGCAAGTAGATTCTTCGACTACCAAACGCTACAGCAAGCAAATAGGAGTAAAAAACACGTTTTCCAAACCTTTCACTAACAACTTGCATGGTTAAGACAGGTAAAGAATAATATCATATCCTATACAAAGTAGTAGAACTCTAAGAGAGTCTGTATCTTCAATGATCCCAAACAGTACTTTTATTCTTGCCGCAGCTTTAATCTTTGATGACTTTTTATGTTCCTCTGTCCACTCCCTTGTTGTGTTATAATAAATTATAGTAAGGATTTATAACCAGTCTATAAAATTGAAACATCGTGACAGAAAATCTTTCTATACAGATATTGCTACTTTCATTTGCTACTTCTCATATGTTTATCTAGCATTTTATGATTGCTAATTCTACATCAGTGTCGCCATAAACGTCGATCAGAAATTCGTGAAGCCAACAATAATGCATGTAGCTTTTCCCTCTCCCCAAAGACTGCGGTAAAATACCTAGTAGCCCACAATGTTGTGTTTTGCGTATTTAGTGGATTTTCCCACGCAATCTTACTGCATAATTCTCGGAAAAGAATAAACAAATAAACAAAAAAAACACTACTGATTATGAATTCCATTTCGTTTTGCTAATCCGAACCTTTATTTAGTTTCTAATTCTTGTTACAAGAGAAGTTCACATCACATTTTTGTCGTAATTCATGCAAATAAAAATTATTTTATGTGCTTTTGTTATTAGTACATTAGAAAACAAGGAATAAACTCTGGCTGCATTTCTGAGTGTAACAATTTTCAGCTCCTAGTTGGTAATGTTGTTGTGAAGATAATTTCTTCTCCATGAAAACTTATTTCATGCCCGTATCTTATTCAGTAAACAGAGGTATATGTCGATTTAAGAATAATAGAATACAGAAATGGAACCTTTGCATTCAACCTCGTTCAATAGGCAGATCAGTGTGGTTTACTGAATTTAATGGTTATGGACTTTGGGTGGGACCTCCTTAAACTACGAATAGTTTCGGGACGTCTAGTAGTCCCATTGATGTATTAGCGTTGGCAAATAGTTGAAACTTTGTCACATGCTAAAGGAAACTGTTAATTGTTAATTTGAACATATTCTTGGTGCTATAAAATATAAAGATTGCATGATTTAAAGCAGACATATTTGATCAAAAAGCTTTTCGCCGATTCTCTTCCGTTTATTTACATTTGTAATGAAATGTCATAAACAGAATCTATTGATACAAAGATGAAAGATAGTAAAATTACTAACGAGAAATTCTATTGGCTATTTCATTACAAAAGAAAGGAACAGACAATGCCAAGCATAGCGCCAAAACAGTAAACAATAGCAAACTAAAACATAGAGAGCTTAAAAACAGATTCCTTCTGGTGACAAAGACTTGGTTTTATGATTAAGATAAATAAATGGATCTTAGATCACTCCCTACTCAACGCTGTAGAATTTTAATAGCTAAGATTGTTAAAACTGCCCGCTCTGTCAATTTAATGTGACTCAATTGCAGATCCAACATCCCTGAATATCCTTTGACGCCGCTTTTCTTTACTGCCTTTCGTGGAGTTTGCTTTACTTCACGCAGTCATTAAATTGTTAATGCATCTATTATTAATAGAAAGTACCCTCTTTTAAGGGATATAAGAGAGGACAGTATGAAAGCATTTGTGTTAAATTTGTAGATTTTAGGGTACTAACACTGAAATGGTTGCAGAGACCTATGTTGGCCCTGAAAATTTGCAACCTAAGCGGGTTTTTTGTTTCCAGAGTTCCCGATACAACAGGATGGAGCCTAATGACAATGTGCAGTTGTGAAAGGAAAAATAAGGCGATTAAAGTCAATTTAGTTTGCCTTTCATTTTTACTTTTGTTTATTAGTATATTGTATTGACACATAAATTAAAAGTTTATCTTCCTATTGTCAATTTGAAAATGGAAAGGACATGAAAGAATTTAAAATCAGTTTTAATGTCCATAAGACTCTCTATTTGGTTGCAGTATTGAAAAAGATATTCATTATTTGTAATCTATTTGATATATGGGGCAATACGGAGCAAAATTACTGTTGCTACGTTTGTTTACATATGACGACTGGAACAATTTGGTCGTTTCTGCCTTGCAATATCTGGAACTGTAGGCAAATATATAAGCTGTCTTGTAAAGTTTAAAACCCGATAAACGTTTTGTTTGATAGGTATTACGTCCGTTGGGGCTGCAGGCAACAATTATTGGGTAAAATAGACAATAGCTGGCTTCACCCGTAGATACGTAATAGTTTTACCCACCCTCTCGATTTCCATAACATGTTTCCATCCCTCTTCATTTTGATGAGACGTTTCCAGTCCACTGTTGTCGTAGATTGACTGGCAACCACATTTGTAATGTTTTGAATTAGGCGAATTGCGGGTAATCTTATTTACAATAACACGTTTGGTCATGTTTTGCGGGTACCCATTTTCCAAAAAGATATTTGCCGCTAATTCTCCATCAAGCTTACGTTTGCAGCAGATGACAGGAGCCCGCTGAACTAGAGTAGCGACCAGAGTAATTCTTTCTGTTTTAGGACTAAATGATTCCCACCTGTAGTGTTTTCCACTGAAGGAAAGTTTTCTGTCTGTGACAGTAAGAAAAATGGAATCGTCTTTTCAACTAAAACAAGAAGAAACTGTAATGAGGTGTTGGCTTCTACAGTACATCTTGTGAGTTTTTTGAGAATTTACTTATACTTTTAATTGCTTATAGAAACTACAGATATATCGTAGCACAACGATAATTAATAAGTAGATCATTAGCTTTCAAGGAAAATCACAAAATGTTTGGCTCAAGTTGGTCCTAGAAAAAAACTTAATTAAACTGAATTCAACTAACCTACTGGCGGCATTCATCAATCAAATAAACACGCTAGTGTGTTCACCTCGTCGAGGGTATAGCGTGTTTGCACTTATCTTGATGTTTTGACAAGAAAGGAACATTAGTAAAGATTCTGTTAACGTGAAATAAGCATAGAGACGATTGTTTTAAATTACTCCTAAAGTTTATCATAATTTGATACATGTAAACGAATTTCGAGTGCATTTGTCTGGAAATGCCTTGGCATTGGTTCCAAGATTTTAGACACCCACCTAGTTAACTCTTGTGGAGAGGGGCACTAACAATCTAGGACGAAGTGGTGTTTCTCCTTATGAGTTTCAGGTAACGTGTGTGAACCCACATGTAAGGTCGTTGGAAAGCAGTTGATCTAATATGACCGTAAATTACTGCTTTTTGATAAATATAATAAACTCGATTTACCCTCGATTTCGGCTGTGCTGCTGTGTTTAGATGACTCACCAAATTTTGTAGATTTCCAGGCGTCACGGACATTCTTCATTTTGCCGAGACAATATATTTAGTCCAAATTAGCAACCCCTGATCCTTAATTAGGCTTAGAAATGAATTTATAAGCGTTCTTTTGAAGATAGCTTAAGGCCTGGAAATGTCTCAAATGCATATAGAAATCTGTAAAATCATAGACGTCCCATAATGCGCGTGCCAAGTCATTTTGACGTTCCACCCGATACCGGTTTACATAAAGATAATTGGCAAAAAATGATTTCAAAATTAGCGGCAATTTTTTCAAGACTAATGCTAGAACAAATCCCTCATTGTCTGTGAGAGAGTAATCTAAGAAATTGGTGATATGTTTTATGGAGTAGTACAATAACCTTCACTAAGTTTCTGTAAAAGGAAATTGATGTTCTGCGCATGCCTAGCTTTAGTTTATCGCCACATACGATCTTTCTCTTCTGGCAATTTAACGATAAAACGCAAAAATGTCAAAAAAGAAGGAAAGTGACAAATGTCGACCCATTTTCTTTGATAACGCGTATTGGCTCTAAGTACTTCAGATAGGGCAACTTGCTCCTAGTGAATACAACGACGCCTTATAGAGCAAATTATTTTTCATTTTCTATTGCGTGGAAAAAGATAATAAAATAAAAGATGTTAGTAACCCCCTCTCTCCCTCCTTTTTAAGATGTTGGACAGAAATTATTTTCGAGTTCTGCTAGTTTCGTTACTATTTAAAGAGCAGAGAAGACATTATTAAACTATAAAAGGTGGAAAATATGGAAAAATAAAATAATAAACAACTGTTTGAGTTTAACTCAACATGTTTCTTCATTTCGTTGTAACCAAGGAAAACAGGAAATACACAGATGGATACTTTCAATTTGAAAAAGTATTCAAAATCTACCTATTTAGAAGAGAACCATGTAGGCCTTTAGCAAGCTCAAAACAATGATCATTCACACAACAATTTCATATGGGCCTTTGCCAGACATTACATCCGATAGAAGCCGTTGCCTAACTGTTGGTCACTTCATCATTTTGGATAGCCAAGCATATCTTGGGTGGAGCTAACTTTTTTTCTTAATATTCTTTGACAAAGGCTATCGTTTTGGATCGGTTCTTAGAGTCGGACCGATAAATTACTTTTGGCCTTCATGGTCAGAGCAGCTCAGCCATGAGGGCATGTATTGCATCTCTTGGTATTGATATAAAATAAAATACAAACCGGTTTTGCTCGGATTGAAAACATAAATTACGAACGGACGTGATACTGCTAGTGGCATTAAGTTGGTATTAATGTGCCATTATTCTCAAGATATCTCCGTATGGCAAATTTAGAAGCAGAGAAAAAAGTGCACCCGTCATATTTAAGTTGAATGCTAAAGTGAATCTGTTGGGATTTTCTTATAGACAATAATAACATTATATAAAGAAAAATTAAAAAATTTAACAAACATAAAGTAAAGTGAAATTTGATTGTCAAAAAAAATGAATACTCCCATTACGTTACGTAACTCTAATGGTGAGGTTTCACTAAGTTTGGGTTTAATTTTAATTTCTGTGCTTCAATTATTTCATCGTATTCTCTCCTCATTGTATGTGTACATTATCATATATCAAGGGGTCAGCTTAACTTAGCTTGCAGGTGTTATTGGTAACAAGGCCATCCAAGGTTAAACAAATTAAGAATGATGTCCAACTCTGTCCAAGTGTTATGTCATACTTTTAATTTGAATATATAAGACTTTGCAGATCCTTTACCCTTCCTTACAGTAATGTTGTTGCTCTATCACTTTCATCACTGACTCCTTACCCTGCTCTTAAACTGTAATGGAGATGGTTATTCAAGGTAACGTTCTTCAATGAAGTACATGTTTACTGCCTTCGACTAAATCAGTTTGGATACTTTGACTTTTTTGTGGCATCTTTATTTTACCTGTTTTAAACAAAGCACGGTTTTACAATGACCAAACGCAAAATTTGCTACCAAAATTTACTTCATCATATTCATGATCATGAGGCCGAGAGTTCTAGAATCCTCCCGTATATTACACTAAGATAAAAACAGAGGATCGAAAAGTTATTTACAAAGAATATAATTGGCTGATTTTGCGGACGCACTAGAAGACACTAAAATAAACGAACATCAAGTACGAAGTCTTTTGGGCGGCACAGTTCCGGCTGCGATAACTTTATGTACATTGTCAATGTACTTGATGTTCGTTTATTTTAGTGTCTTCTAGTGCGTCCGCAAAATCAGCCAATTATATTCTTTGTGAATAACTTTTCGATCCTCCGTTTTTGTGTATAATTATGACGTTATGGTTCTAACGAGACTCATCGAAAAAAGATTTCAGCCATTAACAATGAGTTGTCTTTTCAAAAGTATACTTGGGTTCTGTACGACCAACAATTCGTTTAACTAAGATAAAACTCTAATTCTACCAAGTTTCAGGGGGTAACATGACCGTAAAACCAACTGTCACTTTCGTGCTCATTTGATGAAGATCTTTCAAAGAAATTAAGAAACTAGACAAGCTATAACAATCGTCAAAAGAATCTCAGTCGATCTAAAAAAAATTGATGATAATCATGTTAAGGTTTCAGACATCAATATAATATATACGAGGCATTTCCAAAACCCTTATTTTAGAGTACGGTGCTCAAACAAAATGATCCGTTGATGTCTAGAAGCTATTGATCACCAACGACGTCTTAGAGGTCACGACACCTTTAGCTTACTATAGTCTGACCAGAGCTAACCAAAGCAATTAAACAAGTGGTGCCAGTATCAATGCATTCATATACCGGCTTCTTGTAAAATATTTAGTATATACCTAATGAATAGTACCTTATCGCTCTGTACCAATACCCAAACATGAACAGACATCGTTGCTTGATAAAAGATCAATGGAATTTGTGTGAAATTAAAATTCAGTTGTTCTAAGGAGTCATTAAGTCCTTTCTTACAAGAGATTGAGAAAACAGAGGTATTTTCCCATCTGTATCTCGTTGTACCAATGTCAATTTAGAAGTTCCAATAATCACAATTCAAATTGCTCTTTTTCAATTAAAAACTAATGCAATATTTCAGACTATAAAGTTATGAGATCCTGTTTTCACCCTATATTGACAAAGTTTAGTCCCCCTCAATTAAATGAATGTCTTAAAACCATGCACATTGTAAGGCACATTAAAAAAAGAATTCATCTACGCTACCTTATAACCACATGTCCAATTCTGTTAAGAAAAATCAATGTAAATTTTTACAAAACGCGTTGTATACATATATATATATAACCTAAAAAATGCCTAGAGGGTAGATACAGAGCGTTCCGCTGTATCTAGACTCTAGGCAATGTTTAGTTTTTATATATATTTAATGTCATTTTATCGCAGTTTTTTGTCTTATATATATAGAAATAGATATATAGATATATATATATATGTATGTATATAAGGAGAAATAATAGGTAGCAACTATAAATGTATATGAAATTGCGTTAATGGCTATTGGTAATAACGGAAAAGAAAATTACTACAATTACCCAAGCCAAAGTACGTGCTCCATGACATTCATCGGATTTGTTAATACACGTGCATTTATATGCATATAATATATATATATATATACAGATAGTATACGATTTCTTTATTATTTCTGCATTATATTCCTCAAGATATATATATGTATAATCATATGTTTATATATCGTACAGAACTCAAAAAAATACGGACTACTCTTATTTCTTTGTGTGTGTATCTTTTTCACTCCTCGATATTATCCCTTTTACAAGGATTTTAGGCCATGGCTAATAAATATAATACACTATCAACTCGATAAATGATGCCCATTATTGCGCTCTACAAAGTACATTTTAAACAATGATGCTGGTATGAAAACCTCAAATGCCACGTATGTGCTATATAAAGCTAAATACAAATAACCAATATGATAAATAGTAAATATTAAGAAAACAACTATTTCCCAAATATCTACTTATTTACTTGTAAATATAAAAATATGACGAATTTCGAAAATGATATCTATGAAATAATGATTACTGCTGGTGCACCTGTGCACGTATAAAATCAAAAGTACAGAATGCATATGCACTTGGTATGTTTATAACAATTAGAATCCATCAATTTAATCATCCAGAAAGGAGAAAACAATAGTGATAAGAAAAACTAAAGAGAGACGACTAAAGAAGTCGAAGTGAAACTTCAAGATTTTATCTTGTCAATAAGCAATTATTAATTAAGTAACTAGACTAAAGAAAGCAACTATCAAGTCCTTAATGTTAGCTGGTCTATCATTCTAAAGGTAACAAATTTCCAGAAATCATGTGACCCTGTAAGTATGATCGTAATCAATGTAATGTTCTTAGAAGACGACAGCATCAAATACGAAGTCCTCGCTGCTTCCCAAAGAGCCAGCGCATCTTTGTGAGTTGCGTTTTTAAAATACTGTGTGTTTTTATAAAATTATACAAATAGATCTTTTAAATATTGGCTTCAAAACTAAAGGAATTTAATCCGGGCGCGTCCTCCACCAAACAAGGTAACATAGTCCTTGCGCAAGCAATTGATATAGTGAGCGAATATAATTTGCAATCGTACCAGCACAAACAACATAGTTTTGTCTTTCGTTCTTAAGCTTCATCAGTGCCATGTTTATATATAAACGTATCTGTTTTAAGTGTCTTGATGGCAAGTATGGATTCTGTCTGCTGAAAATGGTAATAGTCTTGCCTTTTTAAAAGTCCTGATTCTTCCTTAAGAACGTTTTGCCAAGTGTGGTAAGGGTTAACTGAACAATAGCTTGGAGAGCAGACAGAGCATTAATTACTCGGGGGATGGAGCGATTTGTACGTTTAAATCTACGAGTTCTTTATATCAACAATATTTATTTTTTTTAGATTCTTAAAACCGCCGAGATATAGAAGTTTATTGTGTATCAATAAACCATTCTTATTTTCACATATTATTTTTGCAACATGGAAAAGATTATCAATTATTCTGAGTATTTAGCATGTTTCCAATTATAGTATCGAATAAAATAACATTTATGAAGCAACTGTATTCATGTAGGTAGTTAGATTATTTTTTGGTAGTGATTAGTTAAGTCAATTTATCATTTTTTCTCATTTTCTAAGGCGTAAGTTCTACTTTACTGCACCTTTAATGCTCAGTGGAAAGAAAAATGACCTTGAAAAGAATTTGAAATGAAGTTATCTTGTGCATAAAATTTAATTGATTTGTAAAATAATTCGTAACGAGGGAATGCCCCGAGCTTTTCAAACATTCAAGGGCCACAAAGGCACATATAATTTTCAGGATTATAAGGACCATAGATCTTCAACTTCTTAAGACATCTTGCTCCCTTGTTCTAACATCCATTATATGTCTGATATGGCAAAAAGTTTACCTAAGATAAATATTGAGTATATTACCAAAAAGTAGGCCTATTTATAAAGATTTTATTTCCCGATATCCTTAGTTTATTGTCCTGTACAGGCGTTAATGACGCCCTACCAGTGGGAAAGTGATGGGAAATACCCCCCTGGCGTTTATCTCTTTGTCTTGTTTAATATTAATGGCTCCAAGGGCATTTTTATTAATTACACCTCAAGACAGGTTGCTGAAACTGTCAAATATGGTTACCATAGCATTGATTTTGTATCGATGAAAACTGATCCACATTCTTTATCTCACTGTCACCTTTTCAATACAAAATTTGTGGTCTTTAAAAACTGATCGAATTATCTGCATAGTAATTTAAAGTATCAGTCTATGATTGTTATGTCATGATATTGCTGCAATGGATATAAAGGACTGTATTTAAAAATAACTTGAACGATTGAATACGTTGAGCGCCAGCTAACATCAGTTATGATTATCGTGTCGTTTGACTCGGTGCTGTATGATAACTAAAAATTGTAATTTAAAAGCACGAATTCATAATAGTGAGAATTTATTTAAAAGTCAATAAAGATTTTCATATAGGAGCTTGCCTGATGAAATGATGAGCAGAGACACAATAATGGGCAAATTACTTCTTACACGGAATAAAATGTATTTGCTTGCAATTTCGGCTATCATTAAAAGCATCCTTAGATAACAGTAAAGTAACGCACAACGAAATTTATGCATTCATTAAAATAAGATAAAGTATGTACTTTAATGTAGTGCCTGCCTTCGTGTGAAAGCGACTTGTGAACACAAATCCGCAACATACATTTTTCGACATTTGGAAGATTGACTTGTACGGGTCCAGCCGGGGACAAAGTAGCTAGAAACCCTTTCTCTCCCAACAGAAACAATGATTCGAACATGCCTGCAATCTATGAACACAGCGGTAACAACACATGACCCAATGGCGATGGTGTCAGTCATCGTACTACTTGAGCTGCAAATTTCAAGTGTTTATAAATAGCAGTTATTGGCAGATAGATAGTGTGACGTCACTTACGTAGCTAGCATGATAGGAAATTAGTAAATGCTATGTAACAAAATCAATAACAGGACTTTGAAATAAATAGTAGTTAATATTCAGAATTTTAGGATAATTTTTGCTTTCGACCATTTCGACCACGACATGAATTGCAAATCAGTCTAATGCGTAGTTGCTTCATTTGTGCATTTACTTTATCCCTCCAAACCCCTCTCCCCCAACTTTGTACCTTGCTCAGTTCCAGAATTTGTTCCTTTGGTAGTATCCAATCAAAAGTCTACAATGCAGTGAACTCATGGCATACAGAAAACCGGAGGAAGGAACATGCAAACAAAGAAACAGTGCCAGTGTCTACATACAATACAGTAGACAGAAGGATAGCACGAAGCAAAACAATTGAGACAATCAAACGTAACTAATGAAAAATGAAACATTAAAAAAATTATTTTAAAATGAAAAAGTGATGGTTTAGGGAATGTATGGAAAGTACCTCCAAAATTCGGACAGAAGGTTCCCTCTTAGATTCACATAGAATCTTCCATCATCGTAGCAGTCGGTACTATCCTTGTTTAGGAGTAGGTAAATTACAATGGCTGATTGAGCCGGATGCGTTTTATTAGATGTAATTAGTTTTCGAGGTTATTTTATTCATAATCTGAAAAATATTATTCATGCAAAGTTACGACAACAAACTTTTTACGGAAACGATTTAGAATGAAACCCTCTTTTGACTAATTTATTGAATTTTGTTATCTTCATAAATTTTTATTCCTTGCTCACCACATATAAATGGTGTAATCGATGGGTGGTTTTATAGAGGAAAGCCTGTATTTCAAGACCAAGACCAAATTCCAGGTAGGGTGAGGTTGTCAATGAAGGATTGAAATATCTACTAAAAAGGGTGCCTTAGTACTGATTCCATTATTTAATATATTTAAATGTTCTTCAGGAGCGGTAACTATTAGTTACAATATACTTATTTGATCTTTACGGTATTTCTAATTTATGTAATACATGACACTTTTATTATGTTAAAGATATGTACAAGGTATGTACAGTATCTCGAATGATACAGTGCAGACATTGGGGGGGTGTTGGCAACCTTCTCGTGGTCCCCCTGTTAGTAGCTAGACCCTAGTGGTCCTAGTGAACTAATGCCAACACAGTACGTCAGCGTACTGCAAGGTAGCAGCCCTACCAGCTGACTAGCCAGCGCA
>JAAAKL020004199.1:6214-21454 GCA_010016065.2 Carybdea cf. marsupialis auct. non (Linnaeus, 1758) | reverse complement strand
TACAAGTGACTGTGGTCTACTCAGCCACTTTCACTCTAATTCACAGAGTAGGTTGCTCAGCTGATCGAACATTTGAGCCTCTTAAACGTCGGCATCGACAGGAGAATCCCATCTTGCTGATATACTACAAACATGTCAACTCCTAATTTCTGAGGAACACACTTGTACTTTGAATGGCAGTCTCCCTATCAGGGGGACCCCAATAACATGTGAGCCCGATGTTGATGCTTACCTTAATGAATGGTGAAGAAAATAAACAGACAAAGTGATAAATAATGGGTAGTTAAAGCGGACCTCTTGCTTCGGCCTGCCAGTTATGGCATCAGCTAGAGCGGTCACTGAAATCTCTGGTGGTCCATTCACTACTTCGATGGAAGTATTCAGCATAAAAACGACCATTAAAATGCTTCTCCAGTTAAGCCATCTCTAGCTCATGTAGTAGCTTGCAATAAGTCAGTGGCCTTCCCCCAATTAACAGCCAATGCCAACATAATGTAGCTCTGCGCCGATATGTAGCCTCTGGCCGTATACTAGCTCACCTAGCATTAGATTACATCTATTTACTAGCTCGAAATCGTTTCGCTTTCGTCCTTCTGGGAGCTGCGCTTGTACGGAAGATCACGTTAAAGCAGTCCGCATACTGATCCGGGTCCAAGCATCCTGTGGCTCATTTTCTGCGATAGACCCCAGGAAAATCCCTACCGGATGAATAAAGACCGTTCATTTTTGTATCATTATAACGACAATCCCCAAGTACTAAAAACATTCATGATATTTCAGTGCTAGGTACAACCATTCCGCTTTTCAGGAATTTCCTATTGGAAATGATTACATCGACTGGAGGCACTTCTTCCTTCCGATCTCAAGGTTATTTCATGTCTACTTTTACAGCCCTGCTTGTCACGTAAGCTTGGCTGTCACTAAATCGTTGGATAGACGCAAAGTGACTGCGTTTAGCGGCGACCGTCGGCGCCATCTTCTAATTTTTATGAAAATACTTCTTAACAACAACTGCACTTGTCGTCGATCACAAGTCGCAAAAGCCGGAAACTTGAACTCAATTTAGCTCTTACGGCTGTTACGGGACCATTGGTTTCAGAAACACTCCACGGAAACTCAAGTCGGCAACTACCTTCGTCATTGTTCAGAACGATCACGTGAAAATTGGTGAGCCAATGATAAAAATAGCCATGCAATTTGTGTCCTACCGAATTTTTACTCCAAGTGACGAGGAATTAGATTAAGGAATATTTGGTCATTAATTAAAAGTCAAATGTGCAAAATCAAACCATGTAGTTGAGAGTATTGTAATCTTGATGACAACACGAAGTTTCAGCATAAGGGCCGCAACCTTACCTAACATGAAACGGTGGCCCTTGTCCCTTCGAAATGTTGGCTCGATGATAGGATAAATATTCTTTAATTTGTTAGACTTGGTTAGCATAACATGCCGTTCTGGCAAAATGTCGTTTAGAGGCCATTACAAAAGCCTTATCACGACAACCTAAAAAATTGTCATGTTTTCCTCATCTCTCATCTGGGTGCGTGACGGAATTTCGAATGGGTCGGATTTGGATAAGGTCACAAAACATCCAAACGTCGTTCGTAATTAGAGCAAAAAACAGGTCTATGATCGATAGGATTTGGCTACCTCTACAGTTCTAACCCTTGGGACCATCACCATTTTCGAGCTTGCAAATTCAGTGTTCAATCCGGGAAATTCACATGGCTACCGAAACGCTTAGAACACTGGTCGAAGTTGAGGATCACTATGCGGAGGAAAAGTGATGACTCCAGATGCCTGAAGACAACCCTAGAATATGCTGTTTCTCAAAATGAGAGACCTGTAATGTATATAATGATTAAACAAGAGGCGTTCGAATTTAAAAAGTCTCTGGTCAAAACTCGTTAGGATCCAGCATCAAATAACAAGGTTTTGTTAGAGAGATTTAAAACTTTGAAGCCTGATATCTCAGTGGTGGGAAAAGGCAATTTTGGCCATTGACGTTCTCACTAATAGAGCTATATGAATATTGAGTACTTTTTCCGTAATTCAAAGAGTTTTAAAATCGTGACATCACACTTTCCCGCCGCATTCATATTCTAACTCCTCTAATCCAAAATAGGTCAAAAGTTTATTGTCAGTTAAGAAACTCAGAAACAGTAATATGTGTTTTGGTTTTATGTCTTAAGAAGGCAGTAATTACGATCTTCCTTATGCTTAATGGCTTTTATCAGATTTATGAAGTCGACATAACTTTAATTCGAAAAGGAGTATTTCTACATTGCTTAAGTATTTATAGAGCTCTTGTGGCCACGCTCCTGAAACTTCGACGCTGCGTAAAAGACCAAGCCATCTCCTCTATCCTGAAAACCTCATTGCCTTTAGGCTCTGAAAAAACTAGTATATTCAGTTGATTCTTAAAACTCATTTATGGCCTCGGACATGGCATATTTATGGCCTAGGCATGGCATATTTATAGCCTCGGCATGGCATATTTATGGTATATTTGCAACCTATGGCATATGTATGGCCTCGGACTTGGATAGACTCCCTCCATGGTTAAAGCGTCCCGCAATTTTTAAAGCATATTCAAATACCAAACTGCCTTAGTACATACGTGCAATACTACCCTTTGCAGTTTAGATCCGCAATTGATAAGAATTTGTAAACAAAACCATGATGGTTTACATTTGTGAGAAGGGAGTTTTGTGTTTACGCTGGATGACTTACCGTGTACCAGAAATAGATCCTTCTTCAAAAATTTGATAAGGTTTTGCGTACTTATAAATTCATCTGCTTAATTTGATTTTGTTTATGCACGTTGATGTAAATCACTGGCTCAGACTCCGAGTCTTGCCTTTCATGAAGTCTTTTTAAAAGCTCTATCATTAGAATTGTGTCATTTCAACTTTGAGGAATTGATTAAATATGTGCACCGTATTTTATGAATACTTCTTAGTTCTCTTTCTTAATTAACTTTAGTAAGAAAACTCGACTGTTGCACAATACTTTTGTTCGACATTTGCGTATACTATAGTCTTTAATATATAGAAACATAGTTTACTACAAAGCTTGCGATTTCACATCATACAATTTCAAAGTTGAACCGAGGATCTGTTTGCAAATCCTGGTCTTAATATAGGGTTGTAATAAAAACGTCTAAAACACCGACAAATAGCTGTCGAGAAATGCCAGAAAAGAAAACTGTAATATTATCAGTAATATTCTCTCTATTAAGGTTTCTCTTGTTGGCGTTTCTCTTTAGTATCAGAAGACACTAAAAACATGGGGAGGGGATGGATCAAGTACCTTAAAAGAAACCAAAAACGGGAAACTACGGAAAGGGGTATATGTGGCAAAGCGGAACCATACTATCAAAAACAGTTGTTTGCTCAATAGTCACGTGTTCAAGATCTGAAAAATTGTGACCAGCGAGAGTACATTGTGCTTACACAAGAACGAAATTTGATGCATTTTTCGAGTACGTTTGAAAGTGGAAAGTACAAAATTTCATGCTCTACACAAACAACTATAGCATCTCGAGCTGTCGCTAGAACCGCAAGTATGTTCCGCCGCTTTTAAACGAGGCTTATATAGGCTACAAGGATTTCAGAGATTTACTTCCAAAATCAGAAATGGCTTACACAATTCCTCATTTTTATGCAAAGTATAAAATAGCCAAAGATTCCCCCATATTTAGACAAAAATCGAACTGCAAATAGTCTTAAAAACTTACAAAAGAAGGGAAAACCTATTTTTCAATAATTACTCTTTTTCAGAAAACCTTACCTTGTTGGTGCATTTTAGTCCACCATGTCCCTCCTGCAACTTTCTTACCTACACATTCTCTAATGAATATAGTCCTAACGACTCGTCTGTAATAACAGAGAGCAAGAATGATGAGAAGAACAAGAGTTTACTTAAAGAGAAAAGAGTCATGAAGTTGTGAAAGTGTGGCGAGGAAGGCGTAAAAAGTTTAAGTATGCTATCAAAGCACGATAACATGTTTCTCAAAGGTAAGAGAATGACATGAATAAAAAACGATTCCATTATTTGAAAGAGGAAACAAAACGGATGTTTTTAATGTGGCAGAGAATGTAAATAGAGTCGCTAGTGATGACCATCAATGGGCTTATTTTGTTCTCATGGGAGATAAATTTAAAAAGTTGTAGTTCTCTTGCCCCAACGTTCATATTATCAAGGTAGTTTTTGTAGGAAAGTTATGAATGTAAAACAGCTATGCAGAGAAAGATCATCTATTTCGCCTGATTACCACCCAATTAGCAAGTGCTAGTAGTTGTATGCTACAAGCTACCTAAAGGTGTAATAAGATAGGAAGAGATTTAGGATTAATTACTAAAATTCTTGTCTTGCACTTCTCGTCTTCAAATTGTTAGTAGACACACCTATACATTAAAATCTCTTCACAGCATATAAATAAGTTGAATTTAATAGCTGCTGCACCCCAACCTATGTCTATCTGTAATTTTCAAACATCTTAAGCCCAGCTTTGAGAATTTAACTTTTCTTCACTCCCTAGCGATGTAAAGCGCAGCACGGGACCGTAGCTTACTTGGTTGTCGCAAACGTTTGACCCTAGCAATAGACTATAAAATAGCTTCCCTGCCCACATCTCAGGACGGAACTTCTTCCAGGATTTGACCACATTTCCACATTATAAGCCGCCCTTGGTTCTTCTTCGAATGTGATTCTGACTTTCTTACGGTTTCTTCAGATCTAGAGTTGTCAAATTTAACATGATCTCTTTAAGCGCAATATGACATCATGTCCTACGAGGTCGCCCCTCTTTTGATTTGTGTATTCCATCATGAGTACATATTCCCATCATTCTTTAAAGGCGTGGAGTCCAACTGTTTTTCCTGCTCGCTGCCTTGGCGGTCTTAGAGCTGAAATTCCGTCTTTCAACCTACAGAACGCGTCAAGTTTTTAACATACAAGTAGAAGAGAAGTTTTTAGTTCCCAGGCCTTCGTAGGAAGACAAAATAGTCGAACTCATCACGATCTAACGTTTCTAGCCTTTCTTACTAATCAGACTGTTGTTATGTTTTCTCTGTCAACCGCAAGTAAATTCAACCCACTAACTCCATATTAAGCAAGTTTATTTTATGAAAGTTTACTCTGTGATAATTTTATTCTGATGTGCTAAGTAAATCTTTTAGTGCAATGTAACGCTCATCATAATAGCACAGCGAGTAAATGGATCTCAAAGAATTTTCTTCGTCCTGCTACCATTGACAGTACACAATCGCATAAGTGAAGCTACAGACTAAATGACTTCCTATTTTATTAGGCTAAGTAATGGTCAATTATTAACAAATCTCGTGATGAAATTAGATATAATGCAAGCAGGAAGAAAGTAGTTAAGAAGAAAATGAAAGTTTACAAGTTTTCAAACAACAAGTGAACAAGATCATCTGATCAGGAAGCATATTAGAATTAAGATTTAAGGATTTACTCCTGTTTCAACCTCTTATTTAACAGAATAACAGTGTTAGACGTCTGGCGTTCTGGTGAGTTTCAGTTGATGAAGGGGTGGAAGGAGGACTCAACCATGTTTAAGGCCCTTTTGAGTATCAAAAGAGAAATTTCATTCAAGAAAAAAAAGAGTTATAGAAGCAAAATAATGGCACATCTGAAAACGTAGGCAGATGCCCTGTATGCTCTACAGATTTCTACCTCAAGGAAGCATTGGATTCCTGTGGCAACGTAGGAGGATGCATCGAAGATCCGATTCTGTCTGGCATTAAGAACATAACGGCCACAATGACTAATCCGAGGAACGACTTTTATAATAGAATAGAGTCTATAGGGTGTGTTTTTGTGAAAGTGAACACATTTTTGTACAATATATATCACAGATGTAACTTGTAAAGGAGTGATAGGGAAAGTACCGTATATTTAAGAACTACAAAGAGCTATCTAGTATTAACAGCTATGCGGAGTTGTGTACTCGATTCCCGTATCATAAAGTTTTACGTCAACTGATATTCCATGAAATAGATATGCTGTTCTTGTGCTTAAGCGTCCATATCAACAAATCTTCCTGAAAGAAAGGGTAATAGGGTGTGTCCATCTCCTAGAGTCAACTTCAACTTCTCCTCTCAACTCCACAGGAGCTAATATCGATGATATGGTGAGTAGAAAATAGAGAAATTCTATAAACGACTGCCAAGCACATAAAACATTCAACGGTTTACTCTGATTATAAAGCTGTCACAAAAAACAGCAACAGCCTGTGCTCTGCACTCAGGTTCAAAGGGTTTAAAGAGTTATATGCCATTACATGTAGCGACAAGTCTAAAATCGTCTGTACCAATGATAAAAATATCAATTTAACGCGGAATGCGCGAGGAGAGGAAAAAACTCGACACCGATTCGTACATTTAGATGCAAACTCTTCACAAAATAATTTCCATTGTATAGGACAAGCATTAAGCAGCAATAATTCAGGATACCAGTAGAGAAGCTAGATCAGACAGAGGATAGAGTTCAGATTCAGATAACAAACAAGTTTTAAGAAAAGCAAAAGATAAGAAGGAAAGTCTTGGTAACGAGTTGATAAGTTTAAGAACTTTGGGGACAGAACACGATAGTAGCAGTAGATCTGTAGTCACACGGGCACAATCCTCAGAGAAAAGTGAAGGCAAGGACCACAACAGCAAATATGGAGCTGCCAAGAGCTGAATCTACGTGGAAAATCTTGTAAGCTAGACAGCATACTTTCAGAAGCATTAACACATTGCAAATTAGACAATATCATCTTTGGTTTTGCAGATAAACTGCTTAAAGGAAGAAAGGATGACCAATGGTTAAAGGCCTGTCCCAAAATCTGAAGATTTGAGTACTTTTGCTTTCTCTGTGAACATTGATTGATTAGCATTTATGTAGAAGATATCTCTAATTTTCTATGTTTCACTGCAGTGTGACTTTAATACCTGCCAATTACGTACCAGCTTTTACTGCTTGAGAGTTAATTCTCTACTTATATTTCCAAATTTCGTTTAAGAGTGTACGTGATTCCATCAAAATCTCTTGTTACATTAACGAAGAAATATTATTTATTTATTAATCTGTTTGTAAAACATTAACATCAAGTTCAGTCATAAATGAATTATTCATGGGAATCACAATGGGTCGAAGTTCCTTATATCACAATATTTTGCTATTTCTTGGCATTTTCTTTTACCACTGCGAAGCTGCATTGTCTGATATGATTACTTTAAGAGTTTGTACTGTCAACCTTCCTTTCCTTGTAATAACTGTTTATTTATCGCAATAGAATAAACCCTGTGATTATTAGTTTATTGGAAATTTTCGGAGTCTGGCTTAAACGGTTACCAGCACTGTATGAGAGCTTTTGATTTTTATGTAGCATCATGACTTGCGGGTGTTGAAATTAGAACTAGTACATAACGTGAGTCTTAGAAACGCAAGGACATGTAGAGTATCGAAGCATGTATCATAATGAAAAATAATTTTCTCTGTATTGTAATAACGCTTTTCATGACATTGCCGTGTCTGTCAGATTCCTTTTAAGATCACCAACCTAAGGTAAATCGAGTCTGAAAGATTCAAGATGTTTTTATGCTACCAATGAAAGAGCAGCGACATAAGAAATGCAATAAAAAGTGAATTTATCTCTTACTACAGGCTGCCCCATGTTAATTCATACACCATCAACGTAAACCCTTAAGCCACGTACGAGGCTGCATGGTAGAAGACGTACGAGGTTGCATGATAGAAGACGTACGAGGCTGTATGATAGAAGACGTACGAGGCTGTATGATAGAAGAGGTACGAGGCTGTATGATACAAGATGTACGAGGTTATTTGATAGAAGATGTACGAGGCTGTATGATAGAAGGCGTACGAGGCTGTATGATAGAAGACGTACGAGGCTGTATGATAGAAGACGTACGAGGCTGAATGATAGAAGACGTACGAGGCTGAATGATAGAAGGCGTACGAGGCTGCATGATAGAAGACGTACGAGGCTGTATGATACAAGACGTACGAGGCTGTATGATACAAGACGTACGAGGTTATATGATAGAAGACGTACGAGGCTGTATGATAGAAGGCGTACGAGGCTGTATGATAGAAGAGGTACGAAGCTGTACGAAAGTGAAGTTATTCTGCTTTAAAACAAAGTTTATCTGGACCAGAAGTAATACATTGGAGCACTTGAATAACTGTTAGTCTCGAGACTTTGAAGGCGACGCAAACAACCACAACAACCAAAACCAAAACGGCCGTGTTAACAACCACTGAGATTTGGGGGGAGATCAAAAGTCGTAATGTGACACACAAGACCTCATCTTTGACTCTCTCTTTGATTCTTATTTTCAATGTTTGGCTATTGTCTAGTTATAAGATATATTTACACGTGTAATATACACCTGTAAATGACAAGTTTACTTCAAAATATATATTTGAGGATAGTTGAAAGTAAATTAATAGTAAAAGAGGATGCGAGAAGCAAGACTGAGATGTTTTGGACGAGAGGAAGGGAGAGAAAAACACATGTAGCAAGGAATGTGATGAGCATAATGGTGAAAGGGTCTCGAAACAGAGGATGACACAATCAAATGAATAGACTTTATTCAAAATGACATGAGGGAGAAAGAACAAAATAGAAGAAGGGTGCTGAAAAGAGATATATTGAAGAAATTTGTCAAAAACAGCCCCCTCGAGTAAGGAAAGGCTAAAAAGGAGGAAGGAAAGGGAGAAGGAGAAGGGGAAGAAGAAGAAGAAGAAGGAGAAGAAGAAGAAGAAAGAGAAAAAGAATCAATACACTTTTTGCACTCTTTTTATAAAAAAACACTTTGGTCTACTAGGAGTTGTAAACGTTTCTTTTTGGTAAATGCAGCTTTTCGAGTGGCAAGCTGAAAAGAAGAAAGTTCTTTTGCTAATGTCCTAAGCTTATTCTCTCAGTAATTTTCGGCACTTGTTGGGTCTAAAGCAGGTTCTGGGAAATGGTTCGGTCCCGTCCGCTCAGTCAAAGCGGCGCCAACTTACTGTTGTGTACAAAGACCTATTTGTTTCAAAAGGGATAAGAACCATACTAGTTCTAATTGCTATGGGTCAGGTAGTAGGAGGTGTCATATACAAATCGGAGGGATACGTTTTTGGCAGACAGACATAAAAGGCATCTGAAAAGTGCACAGTAGAGTGGAGTCACAAGGTCGACAATTTCTCGTAGTGAATGTAATTGTCTTGTTGATAAAGATTGCTAACAGAAATTTGAGAACGATATCTCGAACAAATATTGATATACACCCGTTTATTTAATGTTCTAATCAAAACCTTGTTATTTGAACCCAGTCTATGTTTCCTTGAAACGTTCTGCAGACTCAAACCGTCGTTAGTCGTATTAGTTACGAGTTCTAAACGATGCGTATTTGTGGAACGTAGTTTGATGGTCAGGTTTGCACTGCGATTTACCAAAACAAGAGTTTTTCACTTCATTTCTTTATTACTCAATTAACTGTCAATGGCGGCCTACAGGAAAGTTGATTAGTAATTTTCATCAGGTGAATTGAGCCCCACTGTTTGACTTGCATGTGGAAGAGGTGCCATCTTTAGCAATGCAGCAATAACGCTTAGTGATGCCATTGACAACAACTGCTATGACAACAGGTTGCAACATACACTAGCGTCAACATTAACCTATGATATTATAGCTGGGCAGCACCAAAAGCCACACTAGAAAAACTTGATGCTTGCCACCGTAAACACCTGCGTGCTACCACAGGGCACTGATGGCCAAACAGCCTAATATCCATCAAGGCATTATACAAGATGTGCAATGCAACCCCACTATCTGTGAAAGTGACCAAACAGAGATGGGCCATGTTTGGCCATGTGCTTCGGATGCCCACTGACACACCTGCACAAAAGGCCTTGGAATTTGCCGTAGTAGGTGCTAAAAAAACAAAGCCCGTAAAGGCCGTCACTGCACCAACTTATTAAGTCTCCTGCGATCTGACCTCAAAGGCACAGGATTGGAACACTAAGATCACGAAAGAACCTGAAGAAGGTCAGGATGCACGCTAAGGACAAGGAGCAGTGGATCAATTGGAAGAAGGACTGATTGCAGCTGGAAGTTGTTTATTCTTAAACCACTTCAGCAGCAGAAGCAGTGTACATACATACATACATACATACATACATACATACATATTATAGCAAACCACATATTCCGAATAAAAAGACGCTAAACCGTAAGATACTGTCATGATAGGGTATTACACTACACATGATTCTTGTATATATATGATTTCCTCTTCCTGTAATTACTAACCTTTGTCCTAATACTAGATTCCAATCAAATACTAACGCACGATCCTTAACCACTCCTTGATTATTCTTAGCCCATCATATTTATATATTGTAATTAATTTTTATATGAATTATATAAATCAGAAAATGATGTAAAGTGAGAATGGGTGACTGAGGAATTATAAGAGAGGTCACAATTCCTCTAATAGACAAAGTGAAGAATAAACTTGTGTATTGCTAAGGAGTTGCTCTACCCTACGCTGCTTGTGACAACGATGTTACAATACGATAAGAAGATGACACACAATATTATACAGTATAATAGGATACCATAACATGACATATCTCTTTAAATTCTATTCAACTCAACTACCTAAGAATTCTGAGTGGAAAATCTGCGCTTACAACCATGGCGAGAAAAGGCGTAGACCTCCAAGGGGTTAGGTAACGATTCTCTACTGTACTAAATGTTTGACAATACTACTTCTTTATTGTCTGGAAAGATTAGATGTTTCGTCAATATTTGGCGAGGAATAGTGTGCCAGTGAAAAGGAAGATCTACTTTGGATACAGCCTCCAATGTTTGCTGAAATCAGAATTTCCCAAATTTGACCTTTCGCTCACTGTTGTAGCTAGCGACAAAGCACTGTGTATACAGAACAGTTCTCCTTGTGATGTCGAAAATGTGTTTTCTAGCAAAATTTTGCGCTTCGCCGAAACCATGATGATCCCTTAGTTGCTTCTTAGATTCGATTTTCCCAGCTTCAGGATCATTTTAGCGTCTGTAAATAATGGTAACAAGAAGTTTAGAAACCACTGCCTCTATCTTACCATCTTGCGGTATACAAACTCATTCTGTAATATACAATACAATGCCATACTATAGTACACCATTTTTGTTCTTTACAAAAAGATGCGAGACAGTAGGAAAAGATAAGACACGAAGTCATGAGATACTATATTACTTTATGCAAATGCATATTATTAGTTGGGAAATTTACGAAGAAAGAAGAAAGATATAACTCGAGAAGGTTCTCTGATGCTTTGGCTAAAAAAATGGCAGTTTTATTAACAGAGAACACTGATCTCTAAAAAAGACTGGATCGAGCTTCCCATTGTTTCCAACTACGAAAAAGTGTAGTCCCGAGTACTGGCCCCCATTATTTAAAATAGCGCGGGAAAGTCCGCCATGTTGCGTCACATTGTTTACAAGCTTTGTGTGATGGGGACTGAAACCCTCACTTTGAGACGGAAGATGCTCGATCCAGTGTTTTTTAGAGATCAGTGACAGAGAATAATATCATCAGTGTGATAAAGAGACTAAGACTAAGATAGCTGTGAGATGTTTGGAGACTCCCAAGTAACTGTACAAGATGTACACAAGGTGTTCCAGAATGACTTTGAAAAGAGGGGGACAACAGGGATGTCCACTCGAAAGATGGACTAGCCTGATCAAAGGAGACACAAAGTTGCTAGTACTGACAATAGAAGGGAAAACAAAAACAAAAAGAAAGATCGTTGGAAACATCTGTGGAGTGGGTGAAGCTCCATTAATGCGGTATAAAGGCTCAGATCTTCCGTTAATATTTTGTATGCTTCACTCCCTGGGGAGGGGAGGCACATAGCAACGACATGCGGCATATGTTTTTTTTGCACCGTAATCACGTTCCAGTTTTACATCTTGTTGTAACAAATCAAGACTGAGCGTGTATCTTGTTCAGGGATATTATAGCGGGGCTTGGGCTTCTCATTATTATGACCCTTGGTTTCCGAGTCAGAAATTCTAACCATTCGGCCACCTCTACTTCAAGAAGAAAAGCTGTAAGAAATATTCGGAGAAAAGCTCCAAAAGCAATCTACATAAATCATGAAGTGACGTTACCCACGAAGGAAATCATGCCCCCCCCCTCCCTTCAAGTAATTGTGCAGCACTAATAAGCTCAATTAGATCCGTGTAACAAGGAGACGCAACCTTTATTCGGCTTTTGGCCCAATTTTTTATCTCTTATCAGTCCATTGGCCACCCCTCTTTGATCTAAAACTAAGAGGATATATTGAGATAGTCATTTATTTATATGTTTACATTAGCATCACTTAACACTGATTTTTGACGGCACACGTTAGATCCACTTCTTTCGTGCCCAGTCTTTTGTACCCAGAAGGAATGACACACACGTCGTTGATGCAAACTTTGAGGTCACGACCACATCAAAATGACTTTCTGAAATATCTATTGTATAGAAAATATTAAATTGAAAAAATGCCGTTTTATAATGGACAGACAGATAATGACTTGTGATCGAGTCTATTTCATGATGAACAAGCAGTGATCATAATGGCCGGGAAACAGACATAAAGTATCTGTCAGGTAGACAGCAATCAGAGTTCTGATTTTGAGTGACGATCCCTGGTGTAGAATGGGTACGAAATTAAGACTAACTGAATCTACTCCAGCCATAAGCATATGGGCCAAGTTTCTCGGCGAGCTGGGGGGTCAGGATCATAAACCAAAGTTAACCTTAGGGTTTTAAGTATCGACTCCTCGTCAGGAATTATCGTAAAAACATCGTCCTAATAATGCATCCTTGCATTATTTCTTCTCTGTTATATATTTGTAACCAAATAGGTTATATTTTCTTTGTTACATCATCTATCCGCTACCTGAAAAAAAATGATATTGCCCGAAAATACTGTTTTGCCCACATGTTAGATGTTACATCCCAAGCCCATACGCTTAAGATTTCAACTTTATCAAAAAAATAAACATACTGATGTAAGCGGATTCCGTGACGTTTGATCTCCCGTGATCGATGACCTTGTCATAAAACACGGGAGTCTACAGTTGTTTATGATTTATTGATGTTATTTTGATAGCGGATAAGAACTTGGAATTGTTTAATTAAATAAAACAGTACAAATGCGTCTTAAATTTCCTGTGACCAGTAATTGAATTTAATGCTTTAGAGGGACGTGACTTCGTTACGTAGTCATCTACAAGTGTAAAATTGTGGCGGAAACAACGAGAGCTCTACTGAAACACGCTCTTTCATCGCCATCTTACGGTTTTGTGCATAATATTTCTACTTTTGCCAACAAAAAAGCGTAGAATTAGAATTATCTTAATTGGGTAATATTGTTTGTAAAATAACATCTATGAGAGTCGTAAAGACTTGAGTTGAGTTGAGTTGAGTCAACTAGTGAAGTTAATCAACTTTCTGGTAAGATTTATAAGTTAAGTAAATTTTTATGTATCAAGCTGGTTTCTAACTTTGCAAAGACGGGAAAATAAATTGTTGATATAAGTTTGCTTGATCATGAACAGCCCGTTCCGGACAGTTGCTTTATCACTAGCCCTGTGCAGGAGGATGAAAAGAAAACCAGAATTTATTTTGCGCTGTTGTGTTACAAAACATGAAGTTCCACTCGTGTCAAATGCATCATGCGACATGAAAGTGGAAGTGGATAACGATTACGGAGTTCCTGTCTTCAATAATTGATCTAGCACACTATCACGCCAGATCAGTAACATTGATCTCGTCTCTATGACACTTCAAACAGATATCAATTAACATGATCAATATCATGTAAATCCATGGGATGCATGTTTAAACAGGTCACGGTAAGTTATCAAACTCTCAAGTAGATTGGGTCAAGGTTCAAAGAATGGTATGTTTTTGGCTTTGAAACAAGGACGCCTGCCATTAAAAGCTACTTAAAAACAGAGATATCTTCTGGTTTTTTAAAAGGGTTGCATTACGATGGATAAATACTTTTAGATCAGTGGGAGCATAGAAAAGATAGGATCACCTTCCGTAAACCAGAGAAATGTTGAATCTTATGTGACTGCCAAAATCATTGTTGATGTTGTTCCATCGATTCTACATTTCCATCAAATGATCGTTTCCCTTTCTCGGCTGTACCGGTGGCAGATAGACATACTATTTAGTGCTAAGCCTTTACATGGATAAAAGCCAGGACTATGAATTCAGCGGAAGATATGATTTTGAAAGCGATTTCAAAGAGTATCATACTTGACTGTAGCCTACCCCGTTATATGGGAAATAACGTCTGTGCAGACTTAATTAGGATAATCTGTAACATTGCTCCAACGCGTTAATCTCAAGTTTAAATTGAAAACGAATTATGCTAGACATATACCATTCGTAAACAGCATCAACAACAAATTGGGCTGAAGAATAGTATCCCAGCGTGCTTAGCTCCTTCAAACATTGAAAACGATTTTGTTATATATATGCCATCAAACAGAAGACGGGATCATCGCTCCTAGATCATCTATCAATAATACTCAACTGCCTTTATACTCTGATCCTCCTGTCTAGTCTTATCAGATCAGACTCGTTCAAACTCTGTCTCTAGATCTTCTAGTGATGTTCTCCTATTATTCTCTTGATATTTAAGAGAACCACCTAAAAGTCCACTTCGTCAGTTAAGGGAATACACAACGATTATAAGATTTCATTACGCGTAAATGTCCTCGTAGCAGTTGAGAGGCCAGGCTATCAGAATCCATGCAGTGGCGTAAACATCAAACGATATTTGGCGGAGGGTGGAACTAGACAGCTTTGGTACACAAATCTTCACTGAAGAAAAGAGAAGCAAAACCTAAGAAAACAAAGAAAGTCAAATCATTTTTCACCCTTACTATGCTCTCCCTTACCATATCCACCCTTACCATGGGGCACCCTTACCATGGGGCACCCCTACCGTGTCCACCCTTACCATGTACACACTTACCATTTCCACCCTTATCATGTCCACCCTTATCAATTCCACACTTGCCATGCCCACCCTTACCCTGTCCTTCCTTACCATTTCCACCCTTACCCTGTCCTTCCATACCATTTCCACCCTTACCCTGTCCTTCCTTACCATTTCCACCCTTACCCTGTCCTTCCTTACCATTTCCACCCTTA
>JAAAKL020004198.1:0-21456 GCA_010016065.2 Carybdea cf. marsupialis auct. non (Linnaeus, 1758) | reverse complement strand
TATTGGAGGTGGAGGCAGTGCAGGAGGAAGCATGGGTGGAGGAGGTAGTGCAGGAGGAAGCATGAGTGGAGGAGCTACTATTGGAGGTGGAGGCAGTGCAGGAGGAAGCATGGGTGGAGGAGGTAGTGCAGGAGGAAGCATGAGTGGAGGAGCTAGTATGGGTGGTGGAGGGAGTGCAGGAGGAAGTATGGGTGGAGGAGCTAGTATGGGGGGTGGAGGGGGGAGTGCAGGAGGGAGCATGGGTGGAGGAGCTAGTATGGGAGGTGGAGGAGGGAGTGCAGGAGGGAGCATGGGTGGAGGAGCTAGTATGGGAGGTGCGGGTGGTAGTGCAGGAGGTAGTATGAGTGGAGGAGGTACTATGGGAGGTGGTGGTTCAAGTCACAGCGTTCTTGTTGGAGGTGGTAAAGTAGGTGGCGGTGCAGGCATTGCAGGTGGTGGTGGAGGTCATGGATCTTCAACTATGATTGTTAGTGGAGGAGGGCAGGGAGGACGAATTTCTGTAGGAAGAGGACCTGCAATGATTGGACAGGGTTCAAATTTTGTTGGCAGTGAGACTAATACTGCTGGTGATGAAGGAAAGGGACATTCCAGCACAGCTCAACATAATAACGAAAAAACTGAAAATGAGTTGAATCAAAGCAATGGCTCAGGAAAAGGAATTGAAGAAGGCGCCACAACTGAAGCAAGTGGAAGTTTTGATCTAGCATTACAATTAAATCCATCTGCCCCATTAAAATTCAGTAATGATAATAAGATTGGAAGTAGCAGTGAAGGTAATATTGAGTTTTGAAAACATGTTAGTACACACTGTAACAATTGTATCCATGTTTACAAGATCTTATTGATTTTTTTAAAAAATTATTTTAGTACCAAAGGCATCCTTTGAACTTTCTTAGCATTGACAAGGTATGGAAACGATACTGAAACGCTTTATATCTTTGGGGGGTTGTAGTTGATATACAATGTCAAAATGCAGCAATGCGATTATTTGCTATCCTTATGCCAGCTTGAGAACCAATCCAATGCATTAGTTTACAAACAAATTCTTAGGTTCCTTGACAAAAATCAACTCCTGTCCGAATTTCAATTTGATTTTAGACCCAAAATGTTTATCAAACTACCAGCAGTTCTACTTCTCGATAGCATCCATAATCAGGTATGCAAGAGAAATATGGTTGGTGCTGTCTTCATAGATGCTAGTAAAAACTCAAACAATGGCATCGAACATATTGAAAGAAAATGGCTGGCTGATTACTTGCTTGAAAGAAGATGTCTGATATTATTCAAAAATTCGGTATCAGACACTGGTCACGACTGGTGTTCCCCAAGGAATCATTCTTGAGCCACTCATATTCTTCCACTGCTTACTTACTGTCCCATTTTGAAGCTAAAACTAGAAAAGACCGAAAAAAGAATCTAACATCAATTTGTAATTTTGCCATGAAGATAGTATGTTCCAGGCAAAAAATTGAATTAAAAAGGCATTGCTTTTTATGAGATGGGATAGCTTCCTATGCATGAACAAAGCAAATAAAAAGGAAAAACGTCTTCCAGCTCCTAAACTTAGGAAATTCATATTCAAAAAGGATATTTTGTATTAGAGTTCAAGAATAAACAATTTGCCATTGAACAGAAGATTTTAAAGAAATACAAGTCAAAGAGCCTCAAAACCTCTTGTGTTTGTACTAAATACTAAACTAAGGATTCAATTATATCAACTCAAGGGGCTCAATAATTTCTTTTCTGATTTTATCCAATAGAAACTTCCTTTCAGTAATTGAATTTGTGATTGCATACATGTCAACGGCATTAATTTCCAAACGATAGTTAGTACTTGTACCTCTCTGTATGTTTCTTTTTATAATTCCTTCCCAGGTGTTTCGAACGACGTTACGGACTTTGAAAGGTTTGGCTTATTTACACATAACAAATTTCGAAAAATCCATGGTTCTCCGGATTTAGTTCTCGATTCTTCTATATCTAAAGAAGCTGCCATTCATGCCCAGGAACTTGCTAGTACTGGAAAATTAATGCACGCTGAATCTATACAAGATGGCGAAAATCTAGCGATGGGTTGTTCAGAACTAAGTAAAAGAGTTGAAATGACTGCCCAACAAGCCACACGAAACTGGTTAGTTGTTTGTACTATGATTTATGTTGATTTTGAAGTGTTCTTGCCTTGTGAGCAATAGACTCCAGCAGTGTTGACCCCAGATTCGGTGCCACCTTTGGTTTTACACAACATGGTTATCAAGGAGATACAATACCTATAAGCCATAAGATGCCCTTCTTTTTCTGTCTTATTTTCCTACTTTTTATGATAATGCTACCGTTTTAAGCATGTTCTGTGTAAATGTCGGTGTCTCAGATTTGGCTTTTGGAGTTCTATAATAACTTGCTTTGATTTGGTTTGAGAAGTAGAGGCCAGTCGTTAATCAGACATGATTTCTTTCATAGTAGCGACCACCAGAGAATCGATGAAGCCAGGATTTATCACGTTGGTATAAGTGTTGCTGTTTTGAGCTAAAAATGAACAATAAATGCAATTCAGAGTTGAACCAGATGCATACTGTCAAGCCAAGTAAAAGAAGGATGGAAATTGCATTATTTTGTCCAGCTTTCATACGCGTAATGTTGATTTGTTGTCACCAGTGCATCGTGGAGGTCGATGTTGGTCTTGAGTCCAACACAGGTAAGTGGCTGTTTTAGGAATTCCAGTGGAGCCAATGGGATTGGAAGAAAAGATTGCTAGTCTATTCTTAGTCTTCTTACTCGGCCCAAGATGAAAAACGATATGACGACTGCTGCGAAGAAGGTTACAGCTACATTCAAAGAGTATGGATAATGCAGTTATGCAAAGGAAAGACAAGAGCTTGTGGATGCGGTGAACGTAATATGAATTTCGGAGGGTCTTTCCAGTTTATTGTATGTGTAATATTCAGGTTCGTAGCTAGGACGGATTCAGCAGGGGGAAGGAAATGACAGGGGTCAACGTAAACATTGCTATGTGAAACTATGCGCCAATTCATGCAGATTTTCTGCATGCACGGGGGAGCATTATTGTGCGGAGAGGCTTCTCTTGCAACGTAGTAACAGCTATATATTGCAAATGGCAGTATGTATCTAATTACTGGCAAATGGGAACGACCAATCTTCCTGTGTGTGTCTCTGTACATCTTACACGCAATTTCCTTCAGACTGAGAGTAAGTACTCAATTCGAAGAGATACTGGAGAAAAGTGAAAAAGTCACCGTCACTGCAATTCGAACCGGTATATCATCATGGCGCGACTGCGTTAGTTCCGTCGAATCCCAGTGGTGACATTTACAATTTTCTATAGTATCTCTTGATACATTGAAATCTCTCTTTTCGATGACAATAGGTATTGTGTTAGTGTCTCTTTGCATGTTTTGTGCAGTTTCTCCCGAAGGTGCATTAGTTCTTCTATTAGCATCTCTGCACATCTTATATGCAGTTTGTTAGAGTCCTTGTTACATCCTCCATTGTTATTCTATCATTTTTGTGCAATTAGCATGTGTGATGATTCCTCACCATATCTTAGGTGCACATATTTTTTTCTTAGGTTCACGCGATAGTTTCGTAATATCTCATGATTTTTATGCTGTGTCTTTTTAAGGTACGGTGAGGTTTGTAATGCCAAATATGATTTCAATGATGGAAAATTTTCAATGGGAACAGGGCACTTTACGCAAGTTGTTTGGAACAGGAGTCGCAGTTTTGGGATAGCAAAGGCCACCAGCAAACACGATGGTATGTTTTGCACGTATATAGTGGCCAGATATCGACCACCCGGAAATTATGAAGGGACTTACAATGAAAATGTGAAAAAGGGAACATTCAGCAAAGACGTATGCAAGAAACTTGACTCAATCGTGCAGTCGGTTGGCAAATCGAGTGACTCTGGGATATCAAGCGGACAAGACAGTGGAAATATCGAGAAGGAAGAAACTAACAAAGAGTCCAATAAAAATACAGGGAGCCAGGCGAGCTCGGGTAACGTCGGCAAAATAGGAAAAAGTGATGACTCAGACAATGATGGGGGAAGAGGTAAGGGAAACAAAGGGGGTAGTGTAAATAAAGAAGCAATGGATAGTAAAGAAGGGGTGAAAAGCAATGGAAAAAACATGAACAATGACATTATGAATTCAGGGGGCTTAAAAAATAAGGGTAATGGAGGTGGGACACAGGGAGCGGAAGATAAAGGAGATGATACGGACCGGAAAGGACGCAATGGGAACACAAAGACAGCACATAACACCAACCACAAGGTCGGTAAGTAAATCTTTAATGCAGTTTCGAAGTGGATTTGAGATATCATGTACACCGGGCGTTTTCCACTGAAATCCATTGCGCAGATCATCTAAAATGCAAGGAAAATGAGACACGAGTATCTGAAGCAATAGGCTATGGATGAAAAGTTTCATGCATTTGACCGAGAAATCCTGAATTAGATATTGCCAAATGTATCTCAATTTCCCGGTCTTCCTCTCTTTACTAAACGTTGCTGTATCTAGACCAATAGCTCTCAGTCACGCCTTCCGTAAAATGTGTCAACATATTTCTGAAATTTACGCCAGTAATTTGAGTGCATAAAACATAGCTATATCCTTTAAATGTTCTCATCAAAGTGTGTTTCATAACGTTGAAGAATGGCTGAGGTTATAGACTAGACGCTTAAGTAAATTCTTACCTCAAATCTGTAATTTGTAATTCGCATACAGGATATGCCATGATACGTTCATTCATGACATGCGATGAAATTGATAGAGAATTAATAAATCTAGCAGAATACCACACAGAAGGCAGTTGATAGTCTACAGTACCATTACTGTGGATTTAGCACTGATAATGAAAAATGTATCATAGTTGGCGTTTTGGTGTAAACTATTCCTGGTGAGCATCAGTTTCGACACATTTCGTTCCAATCGATTCCATTCAACGTGATTACTGCGAACATGATCATATTTTTATCGTATGACGTAGTAATTGCGTCAATGGGATTTGAGTGGTATGGTTACATGTCAGCTAGCTTTGCTTTGTAAAAGCACTAGTTAATCTACAGTAGAAGGGAAACACTCATAACATTCCTTTATTCTAATAATTGCGTTCTGTAACGGATTACTATTTGCCAAATGTTTTCGTCCGACATTAATCAAAGCAAGTCTTCTGGAATAGAGAAAGAAACTTGTTACCTATTCGATTCTTCACGAATTTATTTTGTAATTTCTATAAGTTTGAATAGAATTCCCCTCCAATGACGGCGAAGGAATAGGGGGAAAAAATGGAGGGGCAACCTAAGCTGCACCTATCCCACTCTCTACTAGCTGACAATAGTTAGCTCTTCGCGAGGTAGGATCTACTCGATCCCTCGCAGTTTTTATGCAATAGATATCGGGCACTTACATTCTACTCCGCTGAAATGATAATATTATCCTGTTTTTTATCTTTTAATGTGGCTAAGTGGCTCTATTGATAATCGGAGTTAAAGAGGATAAAAATACTGTAAGAACATTACCCACATACGAAGACGAGCGCAATCGTTTCCGTTAGGAGCTTATAGCATGTCTTACTTAGCCCAAAACGACTTTTGGGCGGTTTGGGCTACTTTTCGCGATTGCAGTTCCAGGCGGTTACGAACATGAAGTTGATTAAGAATTTCTTAATAATAACCCTTCATTTTATTAGAGTTTTAATAGAGGGATTGTTGTATTAATACACAGTCATTCACCGAATCTGTTCACGATTAAAGACAGGTCTTGAAAACAAAACCAATTAGCATGGCCAATGCGTTACCTTTTAGGGTCGAAGTTCTTTGTATATGCTGGATATAATCAGAGGCTTGAAAAGGGTTACAGTGAAAATGGGAGCTAAATCTCAGTGAGAGTATGGATGGTTAGCAATTGATTTGTTGGCGATAAATTGGTAACGAGTGAAAAGTATTTTAGATAGTGAACGACTGTGAAATATATCCTCCTGTGAGAGAGACGGTTTGTGGGAGGTGATTCGAATATCAGTATTGTGACTTGATACTACATGTTGTGATTGGGTGCATGGATTGAGTCTAGCATTTCTAATGGAGGAAGTGATTTTTCTTATGTCTGTACCGTCGCAGTCCGAGTTAGGGATTTGGTTTATAGCAGTAACATGGAGTGCTCCTCTTATATTGGTGCAACACTTTGTTTAATTATTGCTTTTGTAATTCATTCAATGGTTCAAATCATCATGATGCTAATGACACGTCTCCTACCAACGTCTACTTCTTGCGCAGTTTTCAACCCTCCCAACAATTTCCCTACCCGCAAAAGCCATAATTTAACTGGCAAATGTCAGTACTTGATAATATACTTGCATACTAACTTTGTTCCCTGCCGTCCCTGTCCCTTGTTTATACCCTAACTTCAGTTATGATGAGGTCTTTACACCGTGTACTTCCTTTGCAAGAAGCAAGGGTGGTGCCCATATACATGCGATTTGTTACTGGAGCATAGAGCACTATAGACTGGATCTCGGACCTAACGTCACCAATGGCCATTCAGTAAGTTGAACCCAGACTGGCTAGAAACGAAGGCAAGGAACGTATCCTCTGGACCACGGCGGCTTATTTTCAATTATCAACTGTACTTACTTAGATGGTTGATAACATAACTTACGTACATAAACCTAGCACCAATTTTCTTTCTGTATTATTGCCTTTATTTGTTTATTTTCTGGCGTCTTTCCTTCCTTTCTTAGCTACTTATTTATTTACTATAGTACTTAAATATTTCCCTGCTATTGTTATTCTTAAGGTAAAAACGTACAAGTTTCACGAACACTAAGACCAAACAGTAATTTGTGATAACGTTTTAGCAGTGTTTACCCCTGGAAGTATGAATTTAACTTAAGTCTCGTAAGAGATCTCGTCTTAAAAGTACTGTACGGCGTAAACAAAGTTTATATTTGAATAAATTAAGTCTCGTAAGAGATCTCGTCTTAAAAGTACTGTACGGCGTAAACAAAGTTTATATTTGAATAAATTAATGGGCCGGATATCGGTACAGAAGTCAGTTAGCACACACAGTCTGGTCTCCAAAATTGCATGTCAGATGTCGAATGCCCCCATAAAGAATCGGGGGTTATGCGACTAGAGAGATAGAGAATGTCTTAGGTCACCTACCCTTATTTGGAAGAGCACGTGCCAGGTATGCGTGGATCGTGAGTTTCAAACCCCGTTATGACGTACTTCTGTAGTATCTGTTCGAAGTTTTAGCAAAGCTTTATAAGTTTCATCAAAGTAAATATATAATGAAGGATGGCGTGAGCGAGTGGTGCAAGTGGTGAGCAAAGAGTTGATAAGAATCAATGTCCTCTCCTTTAATGTGGTACTATTTACTGCGAGTGAACCAGGCTTTCGACTTTCCTGATATAACAGTTCTCTTCGTAGATGATCCTTACTCTCAGCTTCCTCGAATTGGTCTATCATTGGTTTATCGTTCTTGTCAGCATCGCGTTGTTAGATTTTAATGATCTCGGATCTCTCAAAATTTAACAGTTCTTTGTTAAACTTGTATGATTTGGTAGATGAGTTCAGCATTGCGAAGCAGAGAATATGATATGGTATAACTGTGTTGTATTGCCCACCTCTGGTTGTTAATTTTCCTACTTTTATTAAACAGACTGTAGTTACACCTATACTTTCACTCCACGGCAGCTAGCTTTTCTCAGTCAAGTTCTCATTTCTTGAACTTATCAAGTTTAATACAGTCCACTTTTCCTTCTTGTCTTTCAGTACTTGTGACGGGGTTCCCAATCTTTATCTCTAAAGAACGTAAAGGTAGCGGAAGAATACAGCATAAAAGCTCTAGTAAGGGATCGCGAGCTCAAAGCTTCAGAGGAGAAAAGCAGAGTGGCAGCCATCGATACAGAGGAAAATGGTCACGTTTTAAGGGGAGAAAAGAGAGAGGACAAGGTAAAAATGTAAAGTGCAGCGGAGCGTATCAGGTAAACGTATCAGGACGACAGGGTAGCTCTAACGTACAGAAAGGTCCCAAAACGACTCAACATGTAATTGGTGGTAATGCGGGAGTGGCGTGTGGATCAGATGCCAAGGGGCCAGATAGAAATGCTAACGAAGGAGGGTCGAAGATAATTCAAATGAATGGAAATGGAATGGGAAGTAATGAGGTGAGCCAGGTGACCCCACAAGGTGAGCGATCAGTTAAGATAGGAAGTGATGCTTTCCCTGACGGTGTTCTAGGATCCCAAGGTGGTAAATCGTTTTTCTTAGGTAATCAACAACCAGGTCCAAGTGTGGCAGTGCCCGAGGGTCAAACCAGCTCACCGAGTGATGGAGCCTCGGTACCATGGCACGATGGTTTTAAAACGATAGGCCCAGAAAATCCGCCAGCACGAGAACCGGTATCAGGGAGTGAGAAGGTTTTATGGGGAAATGGAAGTCCTTCTCCGGTAGGATATGGATTTCCAGCCAGTGGAACAAAGTTACGTAATGGCCATTCTACTTCCGTAAATACTGCTGGGAGTAATTTCCCAGGGTCTTCGGGTAAATTGAGCAATGACGGACTAGATATTGGAGGCTATAGGATATCGAGAGGGCACGGAAATACTATATTGATGACAATAGCAGGCTCAATAGGAAACAGTGGGAGAATGCATGGGCAGAAAACCTATACAGGAATTGCCAACGGTGACACTGAAGTAAGTGGAGGGGTATCACAGAGTACGAATGCTGGCATAGGCAGTGGTAATCATATAGGTGCGTTGGAAACGGACAGTAATAGTCTTTCAGGATCAGAGGGCTCCGCAAGTAGTAGTAGAGTAGGTGTCGGAGATCATGGAAATGTTATGAATGATGGTAAGATTAATTTAAATGTTAAGGGAATGGGTGTGCCAGAGGGTAGTCAGGAATCTTCTCTTGGAACCCAAGGTATGCATCAGGGTATCGGGAACACATCTGGAGGCTTTCAGGGATCATCTAGTCTGAAAGGTTCATCTTCTTCTGTAAGTCCAAATTTAGATTCGAATACGAGTAGCAAGGGGATGAAGCCGGGTATTGAGGGTACATTAGGAAGCTTTCAGGGATCATCAAGTTTGAAAGATGCATCTTCTTCTTTAAGTCCAACTTTAGGTTCGAATCCCGGTAGCAAGGGAATGAAGCCGGGTATTAAGGGCACATCAGGAAGCTTTCAGGGATCGTCAAGTGTGGAAGGTTCGTCTTCTTCTCTAAGTTCAACTTTAGGTTCGAATCCCGGTAGCAAGGGGATGAAGGGTGGTAATGTTGCTGGAGATCCATCCAATTTAGGGTTAACTGGTAATTCCGGGTCATCTAGTTCAGGGAGCAATGATGACTCTTCCGTAGACGTATTCTCATCAAGTAACGGAAAGTCGATGCATTTAGGTGGAATGGGTAAAGAAGGGTCATCGGAAACGGGTTCTATTGGAGGTAGTAATTCTGTGTCGAGTAGCTCCTTAGGCAACAAAACCATGAAAACTGGTAACAGCTTTCAGCCCCATTCTGATAAATGGCCTTCGGGTAATGTAACAAACACGGCGGGAAGACATGGGCCTAAAAGCGGAAAATTTTTTCAAACTCAATATATCTCTTCTACAGGTAGCGGCACTACAATGTCAAGTAGTGCAAAGGGTTCTACATCTGGTGGAAATGGAGAAAACTCGCAATCTGGCAGTGGTGGTAGCTTGTCATCAACTAGTAAAGGAAGCTCGACCATGAATATGGGAAAGCTTTCAGGAGGAGGGCAATCAGGACCAAAAGCTGCAAGTACATTGAGTATGACATCGCAAGGTAATAGTGGTACTATGTCTTCTGGATCACTGGGAAACCGGCAGCTGGGAATCACTGAAAAAATTGATAGAAAGAGCGAAAACCCACTGGCGGGGTTAAGGCAAGGTGGTAAACAGAAAAACACAGGTACGTGCCGATATACAATTAATTGTCGGAGTTTTTGTTGGGGGGGGGGGTGTGGTGGTTAGCCTAGAAGGTATGGAGAAGGTCTGTGAAGAAACAAGGACTTTTTGCAAGAACACAAGATCGTGCCCATTGGGAAGAATTACAGTATTCGTAACGTAGCCAATCAAGAGCTCAACGGTCCAAACGGGATTTTATTTCTTCGAGACTTTTTCATCGAGAGTCTTCAGGATAATTACATTTATATTGATTAGAAACTTTATTTTTGAGAAGATAGAATTTGAAATGATAAGTTTGAATAGATACTCGAGAAATAAAAAAGGTATCCCACCAACTTCATGCCGATGATGTGGAGCTGGATATCGATCTCCTCCGATGGAGTACTGGGAGCTAATATGGCGACTAAAAATAGATTGTGTTATCAACAGGGGTTGCCTAGCTCAGTTGGTAAAGCGCAAGGCGCGCGTGTGTGGGTCACGGATTCGAACCCCGTTGGTGAGATACTTTTGTAGTATATATTTCTGTAGTATATATTCAGACGTATTTTTGATAGACGTTATACATGCAGAATGGAGCGAGGTATAAAGACCGAGTTAATGACTGCATACAGTAGGAGGGAACAATAGACAAAAGAAAAACCGAGAAACACAACTAAAAGAAGGTGATCTCATTAGTAGGAAAAGAGGAAGATTAAAGACAGATTCCTCTAGTAGACAAAATCATGTTTTTAGTGAAGCAATTAACTTTATCGAGGCTGGAGAACCTCCGCCATTGTAACGGAAAAGACATCGCAAAAAACAGCACTTGTTTATCGACAACGTGTGGTGATTAAATGATGGTAGCAATTCTATTTTATAGCCAATCTTCATTATCTTGTGCATAGAAACAATTTTTGCCTGCAGAAATCACTTCGTCTAACGAAACGCCTTTATCAGCACCTCCTTTGCTAGCCGTAAGAGATATCAAATCTTTTAGTTTGTGGTCAAGTATCGAAATGAAGAGATAGGCACATTGGAAAATAAAACATGCCCTCCCCAGCCTCCTATTATAGCGCGACTAAAGTAAGTTAGACGCTGATAAAGTAGGATATAATTTCTGACACAGACCTTTTATGTAAACTCACGATAACAGGAATACAAAACCTACTCATAATTCTATCTCCGAAAACCACATGTCATGAGGAATTACCTTTATGAGATAGCGTGGGCGACCAGCGGTTTCACGTAAGTCGGCCCAAGCCCTATAACCAATGACACTTCAAAGCCCTACCCCCCCCCCCCCCTCACAGCAGTGGTCCGTTTATACGTCCATGTGCCCTCATCCAGTTAACGTTCAGAAAGTAATGAAAAGGACAAGGAGTGAGCACTTTGCTCTGTTGTGTTGTGTATTGCTTCAGTTGCCTATCAGTGTTTTCTGTTAATAATTCTTAATAAAAGAAAATATTTATTTTATAGGAATAATTTAAGGTAAGAGTACCACTCTTTGTATCCCGTCAATGAACTTCCCTTCACTTTAAAACGCTCCACTTGATATCTATGTCGACAGCGACCCATAGCGTACCTTCGAAACTTTACGATATCTGTGTCACCTGATGTCTCTTTGGAAACACCATGCGCATATAAAAGATTTGATTGCTTCATGTTGAATTTTGCATTAAAGGATTGTATCTCGAATAAATTCTTTTGTAGGTAAAGCGTTACCCAAATGGGCTATAAATGGCTTGAAGGCACATAATGTTTTTAGGAAAATACACGAAGTTCCTGCACTAACATTGGATTCCATTATGTCACAAGAGGCTGAAAAATTTGCAAAAACACTTGCGCTGAGTGGAGCTTTAAAGCATTCACATGCAAACAGAGATGGAGAAAATTTAGCAATGTCTTGCTCAAGGGTGAAACAAGAAATGACTGCAGAACAAGCAACAAAAAACTGGTACAGTTTGATATTAATAGATGCTTTAATTTTCTTTAAACCACAGACGTAGTGACTTAAAGGATGTGTGAATTGGCCATGACAATCTAGGGATTTGGCCCTTTTAATGGTGTGAATTAGCCAATATTAGTTAATGTCATGTGCGGGGGAAAACTGTCCATTGCAAGCAGTTAGTATTCTCCTTCACTAAGCTACGCTGGGAAAAATTCTTCGGCATTCAACAACATACTGCGACCTTTTTCATAAGTAGCCTAACGAAAGATGATGCTTTTTCTGAGGTCAATTTGACCTACGGGGAAAAACTGCTTCAGACACCTTCATCTGCATAGCAAATATCTCGGATCCTTTTGCATATCTCTATTTTCAAAGTTTGGGATTGAGAGTTTGCATGGGTTTCATATGACTTTTCGAACTCGAGATAATGCTGAATATAATTTGCGTATAGCAAAAAAGAGCGGCCATGGGGTTTCTGAACAAAAATATTTGGGCGTTGGCCTACTGAGGTCCTTCCTAGTCCACCGATGTCCACACTAACACTAGCTACGATGCCTTTATTGCATTACTAAGATACTTGATATATACTGGTGTGCAGATAAAATGTTCTGATTTAATTACGTCCACCTGTTTTTTGCGACATTTTCTTGAAGTTTATTTGATAGTTGTAAGGGCATTTCATTTTGCATGTATCATGTACTTATGTATAGACGTATGAATTTATGTATGTATGTATTTTTTATTTGCCATACAAAGAAAAATAAAATTTTCAGCACGAATATCCTATAAAATTACCTTAAATTTTAAAAGCTATACATTCAAAATATTTGACAGAAAATAGGTTAAAAGGAGTGCTGATAAATTCAGCTCAACTTTAAAAGTAGCAGGGATAACATTAAAAGGTCTCATTGGCCTTATTTATAGAGTGGTCCTCATAGAGATAAATAAATTAATACCATAAACAGAAGACATAAAATCATGTTCTTCTCTCCTGATTTTTTTTAAAAAAAATCCTTTTGTTTTATCTTTAAATCTGTTCGCATTGTTTGCGGACTTTATGTCAATTGTTAGACTGTTACATTGTTGTGGTCCAGAAAACGGTGCTTTAGAATGGTGTAATTGAACAAAAATTTTAGCAAGGTTTGGTGCATGCGGTCCGATGAGCCCCTAAACTGCGCAAAAAAAACGAACGTCTGCTGCAAATTTTTTCTTAGAGACCGTCAACTGCAGAGAGAAAATGGCGATAATGGATGATTTCATGAGAGATTTTCTTTGGGCTTAGTAATTTATATTACACTATCCACCAACGATACATTTTTCCGGATTCCGTTTTTGTATGCTTACAAAATCTAAAGAATGAGTATATTTTTGAATCTTCACCCTAGGAGATGGCAACCCAATCTTTTGATATTGTTTACCACAGGGTTTCCCGGGGTTTGTGCTGCCACACTTGTGAGAATAGAGCAAAATACAACAACTTCGCCTATCCGGGCAGTTTTCTTATTCTTGGTACATGTGGTCCGATGAGCCCCCAAACTGCACAAGAAAAATGAACGTCTGCTGCAAATTTTTTTCTCTGAATACTGCAGAGGGAAAATGGTGATAATGGATGTTTATTAATTTATATTACACTATCCACCAACGATACATTTTTCCGGATTCCGTTTCTGTATGCGTACTAAATCTAAAGAATTAATAGATTTCTTGTACCGAGTTGTTAATGGAGGATATAGATTTCTGTATCTTCACCCGAGGTGATGGCAACCCAATCTTTTGATATTGTTTACCACAGGGTTTCGTCGGGTTCGTGCTGCCACACTCGTGAGCAAAGAGCAAAATACAACAATTTCACGTATCCGGGCAGCTTTCTTATTCTTGGTTGGTATCGGTGACATTTTCCCGTTTACTATTGTCGGATGACCACATACGTTACAACAGTTGACTAAACACAAGTGAACCTTTCCGTTACTAACGCCAAAATATACCAAAACTGAAAAGGGCAGACGTTACGTCTTTCTCTCGTATGAGATTCATAGGGGCCTTGTTATTCTGAGACCATCTCGACGGCTACTGACTCGGGAATCAAGGTACTGCACGGTGCTCATCATCTTTGGAATATTACTCTTGGTGTCTCCCGTATAATGGAGCCTTGAGTTACTCCTTCCCCTAAGTTATACGAAAGTTTTTCTTGTCATCCTGATTAGAGGTATCTGTGCTGAAGTCTTGTCGTTCGGACCCTTAATAGTTGGTTTGTCTTACATGTGTTAACGCACTGGCTTTTGGAATATAAGATTCCATCTTAGGAAATAATCACCCAACTCCTGCTCCAAATGCTTTCCTCCACACACTGCCTCTATGTTGGCGTATGCTTCCTCTGTTTATGTCGTCCTCTTCTACTACATCCAAATGTACGAACTGTGTTTAAACTGTTTATGAAGATTTGATTTAAATTGTTTTCAGGTACAGAGAGGTATGTAGTCAGAATTATAACTTCGGAAGCAAAGGAGCCAATTCGAGTACAAATCGCTTCACGCAGGTCGTGTGGAGTGGCTCAAGGCATCTTGGACTTGGAAAGGCAAAGGGTATCAGGAATGGAATGCATTGCACATACATTGTTGCCAGATACAGACCAGCGGGGAATATAAAAGGACTTTTTCAGGAAAATGTACCAAAGGGAAATTTCTCAAAGCAAATTTGTGGAAGGTTGGACAATATGATTAAAGATCTGAAAAGAGGCGGGATTGCTCCACTTCCCAAGCTTTTAAAGCAAACCTATCAAGTTGTTACAGGAGTTCAAAAGCAGACACCAGTAACTCAGGATATTTCAAACGCCAGTAGGTTTTGAAGTCGTTTTGTATGTACGATATATATATTTTTGCTTGTTAAGAGTTATTTGCTTCCTCTTTAAGGAATGATCAAAATTACAGGTATCTATAGCGGATGTATAGATACGTCAATCATTTATACTTATAACCTTTTAGAGTGTTGCGTTAATGCTTTGAGCTGTTACTTTCGTTAGGATTTTAGGTCCATAGTGCCAAATTTAGATGGGTTCTGCTCGGTGGTAGTATAACATTGATTGTCAATTATTAAAATGCGGAGGAAAAGTGGGACGTGTTGTATACCTAATTTTCATGTTGTCCTATCATTAAGAACGTAAATGGCTATGGTTTAGAGTGATGCTCTTTCATAACACCGAGATATCAGCTTTTAAAGTTTTTAATCTCCCTAATAATAACCTTATTATTTGATGCTGGATTCTAACGTATCGATCCAAGGAGTATTAACAGAGTTTTAACCAGAGAATTTAGAGATCCAAACGCCACTAGTTTATACACTATATACACTACAGGTCCAGTTTGAGAATCGTCGTGGGACGTGAAACTCGGAGTAACTGAGGTAAACTTCTGCAAGTCCTTTGATTTGTATGATTGAGCTCTACAGAAATGTATTGACCACTGTCGCAACGGTATTCTTAAATCTATTTTTTACTGTTTGTATATATGTATTGTGTATAAGAGAAGAAGAGAACAACTAAAGAAAAGCTTCAGGAAATTCGCTACTCAAAGTTTCATGCTTGTTGCAATCTTCAGGCGAGTCGCAACAAGCATAACACTTTGAGTAGCGAACTTCCAGAAGCTTTTCTTTAGTTGTTCTCTTCTTCTCTTACATTACTGTACATCCATGTATCGAGCACTCTGGACAGTAGAAGTATTAATCTTTACTTGTGTGGATATGGATAGTGTATATGTATAGTATATGCACTATCATGCATAGTAGATTGAAAAAAGAAAAGAAGTATTTGAAATGTGGATATATTTTATTCTTATATATCATTGAAGCCATCAGACTGCAACGCAGTCGAATATAAGTGCGCAAGATCTCAGCGATTCAAGCGAATGTTACTTGTGACCTGTAACCTGTGACCTGTGACTTGTGACCTGTACGTGCATTCTATCTACATTAATTGGAGGGGCTACAGCGTATATCCAGTAAACAAGATGTCATGTTGGAATGCACCCTTCTTTCATATAATTCGATGCAAATGCTTGTACTTAAGGAAACGCTTGCGATTTTGTCAAGTTTATTTTTTATGAACTAGGCTCCGATAAAATTAGATTTTGATATGCGTCAGACAAATTTTTGAGATCGAGTATCTTGATGCCTCTTCAGTCCTATACTACTCAGGGTCTTGACATATCCTGTATATCTCACGACCCTGTGTAGTATAGAGCTATTTAATATCCATATTTTAAAGAATATGAACGGCTGAAAGCTGTGCCTTGCTCTATTACAGTTCTGTCTTAGTGAAACATACATAAATTTATTTCGTTAGCAAATTTTGCGTTTTTATGTGATGAAACTCTTTGCACTCTTTAGCCGCCGTGGTCTCGTTGATACGTTCCTTGCCTTCAGTTCAATAGGGTCTGGGTTCAAATCCAAGAAGGGCCATTTGGTGACCTCATGAAGGACATTCGGTCTTAAACACCTCTATACTTAAAACAAGTCCCATGTACATTGGCACCGCCTTACCCCTGCAATGGGGGAGTCCACGGCGCCAAAATTGCATTCGTTATCAAACTCTTTGTACTGACCAGGTAGATGAAAAATCCACTAAGAAGTCGGATGTATTTCACAACTTGCACAATTGAGGTGTGGACATCTCTATCCCAGTATCTGAGGAATTTGGAGGTGTGTGCAATGGCGAGAGCATGTAGGTGTTGTCCCTCTCTATCCGAGATAACTGTTGTATTACTAGACATCACGCCTATGAAGGAAGGCATAGACTCATGAAAGAGAGCCTAGTTATCAACAAGAAAGTTCTGATAGATGACGAAATTGTGGAAAACATTCCAGGACGTGCATATTTATTTTGGTGCCTGGTGATTTCGTCGAAGTTGGCTTGACAAGGAATGATAAAGCAAAATAAGAAATGGACCAGAAGTGCCCTGACAATTGTAGGCTAAGCGGAGCATTTTTTATCTAACTTAGAACCTTTTATGAGAGTAATTACTATACTACTATTTAAGACTATGTCAAAGATTAATTAAAAATAAATTGATGTTTAATGAAAATCGCTTTATTTATGTTATTTCTCAATGTCAGTATCAGAATTGGATATTTGAAAAACAATCAAGCGACTATCACGTCCAGGTAGAAAAAAAACCGCATACGAAATCCTCTCCAAATGTGTAGGTAAAATTTAATATAGAATTTTAATTTTAGGACATAGAATGCAGTTGATTTGCAATTTTCAGTTTGCTATGACGATGAAATCCGTTTATCATTTGCCTATTATATTTCTTTCACGGACTACTGTTACTGACCTGCCTCTATCGACATGACATTGCTCCAATAGCAGCCGTACAACCTGCCTTTTGTCTAGACTCTGCACACACAACTTATTTCTCTATCTCTGACATTATCTTTTCTACCTAGAATATACACATATTCAGAAAATAAGGTCAGGTCACATTTCCTTAGAATTTCCCACCATCGAGGCGTCGCTGTTCCAAGATAAATGTCCTGCTTGCATCTTTTGGATTTAAAAACTTCATATTGTTATTTGAACGATTTTAGCCTTAAAGGCGTTTATGCAAGTGTTGCACCATGGTGTTCATAAATTTTAGGCTGATGGTAATGACAGGTCACTAACAGATTTGTAATTTGATTTTGGGCAGGTCCTGACAAATGGTTTTATTGTAATGACTCTCTCAAATGAAAGGAATTGAATTGTTTTCCATAAATCATCTGAACGATTCCGGAATCAGCTTCAACTTCCAGAAAATACAAACATAACTCTAAATATGCCATTGAAATAGGAGGTCATAATGTGGTCTTATCCAACTCTTCTTGCATCTTTGAGGTTCCCTAAATCTATCACATTTGGAATTTAAATTTTGTTCGACTCTGTAGTTAGGTCATTTACTGTTATGAGAGCTCCATGGCTAGGTCACTTTATGCGTAATGATTTCATTAGTTCGTTGGCTCGCTTGTCATCCCATTTCAGTGACGTTTCGATCACTGTATTCCTTGCTTCACTTGTTGTTGTATGAAATATTAGAAGACACCTTGCATTTGAAAACAGGTTCTTAGCATTTGAAGAATGGAATTCGAAAAAGAAAGCAAAGATGGATGGTTCACAAAAGCCTTGAATTTGGGGTTGTGAAGTGGAGGAGTCAAATTTTGATATACAGTGTCTCTCAAGTATAAGAGACACTGTAGCCAACCTAAATGATATTGAGATTGCAACATAAATGATATTGAGATTGCCATGACTCCCCATAATCCCCAGCTGCGTTTGCCCTGTCACACTCTCGAGATGCTAAATAACGCACATCCTACTAGCCTTGAAGGGGCGCTATACCTAGATGGAGTGGGAATGACACACGCGCGCCATATCAGCCCTGTCAGTTTTAGGCCTGCTTACATCCTACTCCCCTTCGAATATTTGCACAACTGATACTGCTCGAAAGAGGGGGGTGGGGGGCTTTTGGAGCCATTAGCATGATTCTAGTACTATCCTTTATCACTAATATGATGAAATATATTTGGAGTTAGGGTGCCGCAGCTCAATAGAAATGAGCCTCCAGGTTCACGAATGATGTCAGTTAACGCTGGTCAGCAAGACGTGGCAAGATTTTGTATAATTTTTAATTTGCTTTCGAATTAAATTTTTTCTTACAGGAGACCGTTGCAAAAAGTACATGTTGTATAAAGTATATGATAAACTAAGGTATTTTTGTATAACTCTGTTAAAAACATAAATCTCAGAGGGAAAATTTGACCCTGATAATGAATATAGATGCTTTGTTGTTTCCATTTTGGTTCACTTTCAAACGTACTTCAATTTCAAAGAAAGTTTTAGGTAGACTTACCAAAAATCTAATCGTCAAAACCCCTCTATTTTACAATAGAAAAATAAGGCCGAAGTTTTCCAGAAAAGAACAGAGTCATGAAACTCAGTGCTGTCAGAGAACGTTACACATGTTTTCAGAAGGTCTTGTTTAAAAAGTTTGTTGGTGGTACAAAACAACAAAACTACACGAAATAGTGAAAACATTTTAGTACTGAAATGATTGGTCAAAACAACACCAATCTAGCAGTCAGGCTACTCTCAAAACACAGTTTGGTATAAGTTTCATTGATTTCTTCTCAATTCCAATTCTGACGATTTTGTACTCTGAGGAGAGTCAGAAGTAAAAAGTTTTTCAGTCCTAATATGTTTTTCACTGTTGTACTAAGATGTTGTTTATAAGATATTCTTACATGCTACTATAGAATTCAGTGATAGATAATCGAAGAAATGGTATTACGCACGCTCTTTAGTGTCTCTATTAAGTCTATAGATCTATGGTGTATTTAAAGTTAAGCATTCTCACTTTTAACAGATTCCAGCAAACGACCTTTACCAAAGCTCTTACTTTTGAATGAATAAAAATAAAGAAGGCGAAATCAAAGCTGCCAATCGTGGAGCTGAACATACTTTTGCCTTTTGATAAAGAAAGTGCCTTGAAACAGTAAAAAATATTTGGCAAAAAATAGAACGACATTCATGAGTACCATAAATATTTTTACGTAGAATTTAAAAATGGCATTACTTGCCTGTAATTTACTGACTGTAAGTATAATCACGTAGTAGGATATCCAGGCAAGTCTTAAAGAGGAGGCAGGAGACTAAGTTAAGTGTAAAAGTCCTGACGTACCATTTTGTGAGGAGTGGGAGGAATGTTCCTGCAAGAAAGTTAAACATATTATTGCTGAGAACGCCTGTTTGAATTCTAAATTTGTACGAAATTGGGGAATACTATTTCTTATCATTATATGTAGGGGACTATAACGCAATGGCCTCCCTAAATACGCCACATCTGCCTAATTTCTGCCACTTGGCCAGTTTATATAAAAAAACTAAAATCCTGAATACAACAAAACCTCAACATGGGGCTTGTAAAAAAATTATTTGCTCTGTGCATCTAGGGGCAAATACCATTGTAAGCTACACACTAGCAGTGGTAGTCAAACACCAAAAAACTTCTCCCCCTAAGAATAGCGCAGATTTATGACGTCAGAAAGCGTAAATTCAACCACAGCTTATGTAACTTTCTATTTAAAATGACTGGGAATATTTCTGTATCGCTACCAGTAAATTTCTAATAATGAAGCTAGAAACACATAATTTTTATCGTACCATTGGCATATACATCACCAAATGACATACCTTGTTGCTAAAAACTAATGACGTCACTCAAATCCCGCAACGATATGCGCTTTGATCATTTACAATAAGATTTTAAGTTAAGTAGATCAGTACGTCATTGAAACATTTATAATTTATGTGAATTTATAATTTATAATTAATGTGAATCCTAATGACGAATAGCAACTTTTCAAGTCGGTTTCTCTTTCTTCTTTTTCAAACTAAGAGGCTTTTTCAGATTTACCACATTTTTTCATGCTGGAAGCCAACCAAAAAGTTTTCTGTAATTTTTCTTGAAAACGGCTTTAATCGATTAGAGTTTAATTGAAGACTGAAGTCTCCTTCGTCATTTACTTCTTTCCCAATTTTGACGAGTTACAGGGGTTTTCTGGCCATTGGAAGTAATAGAAGTGAACAGAAGTAAGAAGCACAGTAAGCAGGATTAGGTATTGGTAACGTAACATTTAATTAACAATTCAACTACTTTATCAATATACTTCCTTGCTCAAAGAATAGAATTCCATCAACATACAGAGCTAACTGTAGAAAACAAAATTGAAAATAACTATTATCTTATAAAGAAATCTCATATTGTTCGGAGTTGACTGATAACCTTTGTACGTAATTTGTACGTCCTACAAATCTTGAAGTATAGCATGTAAATCCAGTTCTCTTAGCCATTGTAGTACTAAATTACAGCACTAAAAGTAGGACAAAATTGAACATTGGGGGCCAATAGTTGCACATCTACATGAAAAGGCCCCATAAGGTTTCAAAGCAGAATCTTTTGCGATAGACGACAGGGTGAATCAAAACTGGGTATATTATTCTAGAAAACGTACTCCAAGCTTGTTTTCAGGCATCGACATATTTCTGGTCGAATTTTCAAAACTTTCAAATTAACAGTTGAAAGTTTTTTCAGCCTTTTCGTCAACTCATCAACTAAACGTTGCGAGCCATCACTGTACTTGTGGTTGATTTAGGGGTGACAAAGTGGGCCATGGTCCACTGCCTTCTCCCAAACGGCGCTATAATGGAAAGTAAAAATGTGTATTTGCCAACATCAGTCATATGGACGGAAGTGGAAAATTGGAAATTACTGCAGAGAACATTAGGACTGACGACGATTTGGCTTGATCCTGGCCGATGTCACAGGGCCCGCAACCTCCTAAAAAAACCGCTGCTGGCACTCAAATAAGACAGCGAAACATCGTGTAGATTTGCAAACAAATACTCAGAAATTCGACGATCCTCAGTTTCGCCGTGCTACAAACCAGAATAAGTGCAAATGGCTGTTTAGCCACTTCTGATAGGATTGTCGTCGTGTCATTTTTAAATATGTATCTAAGGTATCAAGCACAAATGGAAGGGTTTTAAAAGGACATAGACT
>JAAAKL020004197.1:0-21458 GCA_010016065.2 Carybdea cf. marsupialis auct. non (Linnaeus, 1758) | reverse complement strand
AAAATGCTCGTTTTCAAACTGAACAATATTTTGTAACGGGGGTTGGGGAAACTTTCATATTTCATAGTCCAAAGTTGAAGGTAATTCAAAGAGCTCTCGTAGTACTCCCGATATATTTTTACTTGGTGCAACTCCTTTTCGATACGTTTAACCAACTCACGAACGGTAGCTGGAGTACCTCTTTTCTATTTTTGTCTTGAAAGTAAAATGAATAAAGCATGAGAATGCAATTTATCTGTAAACTGGACGATAGCTATGACATGCACTTCTGAAGTTTGTACATAAAAATTGTGTTAAAGCCATGACTCCTAGATTTTGAAGAGAAACATATTTAAATAGCGGAATACCAGTTGAATGTTATCATATAACCAAAAAACCAAACCACATCGAAAACAGAGATTCTTAAACCTTTAATGGCGCTGCACCCCCACCCCCTTCCTTTGGTTCCTGAGGAACAACATCCACCGAGCCCTCTGGACAATCATGTAAAACCGTCCGAGACTGGCGAACATCCAGGAGGTACAACTAATCCCATCTTAAGACCGTGTGGTGCTCAAATACTTCGTTTCATTTCTAGGTTCTGTTTGCCAGTAGAGGAAAAACGAAACCTTTCCACGTTTTAGAGACATCAGAAAGACCTCTTCACCCGCCTCCAGAGTATCCTTTATTGTGAAGTAATAAGGCTTTCAGGATCCCCCTAAAACTGCTTGGCGGTTTCCTATGTTATGACGAACATCATTTGAGAACCACTCACCTTTCACGTGATTGGCTATTTACGTTACAGTTGTTTATAAAGCTAGCTGAATAGCACGTAGCACCGAGATGCTTTTATCCTTTTTGAAGTTTCCATGGAAATTTACGTTGGCGAATTTAGCAGCGGAACAGGGTCTCAACACAAGGAGCAAAATTACACGGTTCTATGACTAAGATAAAAAACCCTTATAGCCGCAGCTATCTAAGTTCCTATAAGTTTCGAACAGTCAACATCAGTCAATTCCTTCGCCGATGAATTTCATTGCTGCACTCTAAGCAATGGAAAAAGTGCAAGGAAAATTGTATACTAAACAACGTTCTATTAGTGGTGCGAAACAAGAAAGGCGAAGATACACAAGCATTGTTTGTTTATATAATATTTATCGTGTACAACATTCTTAACCTCCTTCAGTTTTAGACAAATTCAGAACCTATAAACTCTTAAAAACTCTTACATTACCTGCGAGACAATGGTAGAACCTCCATCACTTCCATAAATGTAACTCCATCCGTTTGGACATGAAGTACTAGTACCAGAAGATGCATTGAAATTGCTGAAAATTTTGCAACTGCTATAGACATACTTCTTGCCAGTTGCATCTTTTACTAACGGCACACTAGAATTCATTGTAGCCCCATCGGGCAGACGGCAACTGAAACGAAAAGAAAGAGGTGTGATCTTAGATGGTTTGAAGCAGGGATGTAGGAACCGGGGGCAGGTGCCCCCCCCCGATTTTGGAGTAAGCCAATAGTGCCCTTTATCCACCCTTAAATCCAACAAGTAGTTAAGTGCTCTGTGAGTGAAAAAGTGCCCTTTGCCTTTTGTGCCCCCAACCAAGTTTGAGATGCTTCCTACGTCCCTGGATATTTGAAGGTGCTATGCAGTAGTTACTTTTAGCGTGGTTTTCCATACATCGTAAATCGTCGGCGATTTTGGCCGTAACGTGCTAACAGTATATGTGAGTGAGCATGATTATACGATAATCGGAAATCATCGGGGTCCTTCGACGATGTACCGAAAAAGTTGCACAAGGCTTTTTCGAGACATGATTACTCATGGGAAATGCCAAATGAGATAGTATGGATAAACATTGGTAATCATGGGCTTCCTGCCATCTACGACAGGGGTCAAAATAAGAGATCATAATGGAGCTGGTCATTTCGACGTTTCTCGAGGCGGGCTCGTAACAAAAGGAAATGGGGTCTAGGGGGCGTTCTGAAGCACAGCGCTCTGACACGTTGAAATGAACGATGATAGAATTGCACGGAAAACATTCACTTCACAAAAAACGAGATTTGGAAAACGCTCCCTGCATCTTGTCATCTGCCTCCCCCATTCCTTTAATCATCACTGCTATCTTACTACAGTTTTTGTAACAACCGGTCATCTTTACTTTGGTGCTGATATTTCTAGCTGGTCATCGCTGAAATACAGCCAGTCATGACCGGCGACCGGCTTTATTTCGACCCCTACTATGGCAATGCAAACCATACGCAAAACGAGGGACATTGTTTACTTGGGTCATCGGGTAACATGGAGGCCGCAACAGTGGCGATTCTGAGGGGGTGGTTTAGGGCCTGGATGAACTGGCGTGGAATGACCCCCATATAATTCAAAAGGATATATACATGAATGTGCAAATTTTACCGTGAAATTAGTTTCAAATATGATTTTAAGTAAATTTCGGTGGGTGCTTCTATTTTCCGGCCAACGAATACATGGGATTGGTACACTAGAACCGTAAACCTTATATCAGAGTTCACCACATCGACAAGGTAAAAAATGTACTATTTTTAGCATTTTGACAATGCAGTGTTCTCATTAAAATCTTTTCCTTTATCCTCACATTCCCCGAAAAGATCATTGGTTTCCAATATCAATCGCTGACAGTTGCCGGGAATGGTGCCTTTAAGGGGGCGGGGGGCATAGAAACTTGGTGTACGTCTACTGCGAAACCTTTGTGCGGAAAATGTTCATGTACGGTAGAAAAAATAGTGGTATGCCTGAACAAATCAGATAATTTTTTTATTGTATAGTACCTGTATAATTCAGATTTATGGTCATTTTATCAAACTCTAGGAGTTTAGCACGGCAGCTACGGTAAGTTTTTTTTCCCCTCTTTAAGGCACAATCTCTTGGTCTATTAGCGTTTTCTTTGTTAATCCGTATTTAGAAAGTGCAATATACAATTATTTTACAATTAAAACCGTTTTCTTTTAAAATTATTTTACCCTTTTCAAGGCCAGTAAGAATAGGGCTACTTTTACCCCTCGGATAACAATCTATTCACGCTTGCTATTCATGCCATTCATGCTTGCAGTCCCATCCCTGTCCTATCTCTCGAAACATAGGTTCCCACTTCACGAGAGCAGATAACAGAGCACAGTACCTCCGGGATCGTGGCAGGCAAGCTCAGGGTCGGTTCGAACTCACGACCCTTGGAGTGCTAGTCTGACACTCTACCACTATGCCACTACTGTGTGTTGTATGTTTTCACATTCAACCGGTTTAAAATGAGGAGCTATCTTACTGCTACACTTACGCCCTAACAGTATCTTCATTTCTTAATTTTCAACATATATATACGACAAAATATTATCAATAAATTTCTTTGCTTAAATTTTAGGATGTTATTTTTGTAATGTTTCTTGGAAAGTGTAATCTGCGATTGTCCATGGAAATATTCCTTATTTCATTTAACAGTAGAGACTTCCGCTTTATTTATTAATACCTGAATATTCGTAATGTTACAGTTTTCTCTGATAGGAAAATGTTGAGGTCATTAGGTTGGTAATATATGTTTTAACAATTAAAAATATATAAAGAATGTTCCTTGCAGTCCGAGAAATTTAGTTTATATTAAAAAAATTTGGCAGGTTGAATTATAAATGGTTACGTCATCAATGGGGTTTTTTGAGGTCTTTTTGTTTTTCTAAGTCTGAAAAAAATTCGGCTGAATTTGGTGACAAAAGAAATAACAGTTATAGAAAACCAACCGCCGGAAAGGCCCAAGTTTGACACAGGGATGAATATGCCTACTCTTTCATTTATTTAGCGGTGATGATGTATTAGTTAGGTAAGATTGGCAGTTGAAGTTTACCTTACCTGCTGCATAGAATCCAATGGTATATCATCGGTTGGCAACACTGATTCTCGATTTACTATCACGTAATTTATCTATTTTGTTTCAATTTTTCATTAATATGATTCAAGTGTCTAAATTCAATGTTTAACATCACTTCTAATTGATACTATATACACTGTATCAGAAATACTTGGACCAAAATTACAGTTAGTACGATAAGCAATTAGGTGTGTGCCTTGGGTTTTTGGGTCCTTGTGAATTTTATGTAGAACTTTGTTTTAGCTAAAGCCGCATGTGTGGTTAAATGTCTACTTGCGAAGAGGCCTTTTAGTGGAATTATATCTACAGCTATTTTTGTAAATATTTCATTGCCCCTACCTGATTGAGAGACGGGATAGAAAATTAGAGATTTGAACTGTGAGACCTTAATCATCAAAATGTTTTAAAAGACAGGATAAACTGAAGAACAAATTATGATGGCTCGTTACGTTGCAGACTGGTTTAGGGCTCAGTATGCTGTGCTATTTGTTTGCACAGATGACAGAAAAACGAAAACCATGCGTAGATTATTCTTAAAACTAGCTAAGCTTCAATGTCTGCTAAAATTAAGAAGGTACGATTTGATGCACCAGAAAGAATCTTATCTGATCATCTGTGTTCACTGGAGTGGTGGCCTTGGATTATTATACTCACGTTATGCTACTAGAAGGGCTTAAATACTTTTTCACTACACTGAGGTGATTAGCTGTAGATTGTGGTGAGCTCAGGCATGTAGAGGAAAATGTGAACACGTTTTTGAGTATTTCCTCCTCTTCGGGAAATCTATAGATACTGCAGAAGGCTTAACAAAATATCTATAGCTGGAAATTATTCTAGCCGAGAGAAAAAATGCGAATAGTTTTAAGTAGTCAGCTTTTATCGGGCTCAGAGTGAAAGAGTTAATTGAAAGATCAGATACATACCACAGAATATTCAGGTTAAGCAAAGACTGAGGGCCTGCACCTTTCACGTTGAATTCATCAATTTCTGAATCCAAGTAGAGACAGTTGTGTCATAGTAGAGCCAAGGTAAGTTAAGTGGTCGGTTGTAGTGACCAATACGTCGTAGATTGTGGATGTTGTTGCTATGGAGATACGTTGTCAATGTCATTGATCTTCGTGACGTTCATCGTGAGTTCAAAGTCTTGAGAGACCTGAACTAACCCTTGGTTGAATTGCTGGAGGCCTTACTCAAAATGCGAAATCACACCTGCATCAACAGCTCTGATGTTAGTCTTAGCTTGCATTAGCCCTTGATCTGCGGACGTCGCAATTCTGCGACGAGAGAGAGTGATGTTCAAATTTGGCGCTCTGAACTAGAACCCATGCCTTAAAGTTAGTTTTCGAATTTCCCGTTGTTTCTGGTGCCCAGGTATATTCCTTTATCAGAGTTCTAAAAGGCAAAGTTCTGCAGCGTCGAGTGAAAGATGGTAGACAAATATCGTGCACAAACACCTTCTGGTTTAACACACTCAAGACCTTATAGGACTCCGATATTGCACTATTATAGCTCACAAGCTGTTGGATGCTATCGTAAGGTCTCGGTTATGGTGCTAAAAGTTTTTCAAAGGCAGCCAGTCCTCTTCAAAAGTTTGTACAGACAACGTTTACTTACAAAGCAATATACCTTGGTGATCTTATTACCTCATAGATTGAGATTTTAACGTTGTATTATTCTCAGCTTCTTGAGTTTTACATCTGAGACTTGCAAACCCCTTTGCTTCCCCTAAGAGTGTTTTCCAGAAATTCGACGATAGAACGTATTTCAGTTGGTCGTTCCTGATTATATGTCCTAGGAACTTGAACTGTCGCTTTTTGCACGTGGCTGAAAGCTTCCACTTGTATCCTACTGCTCACGTGGTTGCCATGCTTGCCATTTTTGCGGCCCATGAAAACTTTTTAAATCACGTTAAGAACTACATTTCCAATCTCTAGATTACAAATGGGTCGGCTTTAGAAGGGTTTATGACTCAGAGCTATACATACCTGTAGGTCAGATGTAGCAGTAAAGAAGTTACCGATGGGAATTCATCTTGATTTTCTGATTACACAGAACAGTATTCATGCACTCTATCTTCTAAGTTCTTAGAAAGAAACCTTCACATCTGCTCTACTCTGTGTAAAATATATTAGTTTCTGCAGTGCATTCTCAGACGTAGCTGTAAAGACAGTGTTCATAAATATGATGTTTGGACATTATTAATCTGTCGGAAATGTCGAATGCCTTGTTTGCTACAGAGGTAGTAGTTTTGCTAATCCAGTCGCTGAGATCGTTTGCGTGACGGATTGCCGCTCTTGGGAGTAGTTTAAATTACTGCGCAACCCACAAATCTGTGTCATAAATATGACCAGACTGTTGAAGTATTAAATTAGATAGAGCAGGTCAGAGGCTTTCATATTATTGATTAAATAAAAGTAGACATTTTGGTACATTTCAAGTGAAATTATTAAGACATATGACGGTTATTCTAGTACTTAGCACGTTCAAGATACCATGATGCAATCTTGGTCTGCATAAGATAGGAATCATACAACGTCTACGGTGCGCAGAGCATTTGAAAGTCTACATTTTCTTACAGCAAACTATCACTTGGAACAGGAAGAATGCTTCAGTCTGAAAGTATCCTCTATAAACAGAGAGAGCACAGCATCCTTTTTTGTTCCAATATTTGGGTAAATCAGTAGTCTTTTTATTACAGGGTAAAAATCAACTTTGCAGAAGGTGTGATCAATACAGATACTACCTGATTATAATGATCTGGAACTAAAAACTAGAACCCCCAAAACTGTCGCAATAGCAATATGACGCCTGACATAAAATTTCCCCCGGAGCTTTCAGTGTTTCATGTATCATTACCACTGCTACACGAAAAAAGTAATGGAACGGAGTCATTAAGTACGCCTTAAGCAATGCAATATGTTTACAAACAATAAAGAAGAGAACACAGTGCCCCAATGAGAAATTACAAGTGTTAAGAAGAGAAAACGTGGGATTAAAAGTGTTGGAAGAGAGAACGACTTATTGAAGAGAACTTTAAACACAAAGTAGGTTTTAATTGAGACAACTGAAGACTCTCTTTCAGTAGGAGACCAAATTAAGTGGATTGCGTGTCAAGAAATCTAAACTTTGATATGCAGAATTTGCAGTGAAATCAGTGAGGTGTGGACGAATGCTTAAGGATGGTATCGCTAATAATTTGGATATTACAATGTTTGCATTGTTAATTAAATAAATATAAGCTGACTCTCGACTTGTAAAAGGCTGTTAAGAATTTTTGATTATTGGGTTACTAATGAACGATACTTTTAATTAAGCTTTTGTTGTAAAGTATACCTCTAATTTTATAACTATTGTTGTATTCCAAACGAAAGATTGTAATCAGTCATACTTGGTCATGGTATAAGTTGGAACTTATATAGTTGTAATCAGAAGTTGTGATAACCTAAGACAAAAGGAGCAAGTTCGATTTTCAATATATGTATATAGTTCTCTAACCTCATGGCTTTTTACATGTTGTTCCTCTGATCGAACCCTTCAAAACAGCTTTTAAAAGAGCTAGGGGAGAGAGACGCTTTCAGCAACCTACTAAGGGTAATAGAAAAGTGAATAATACTCCGAGAGACAGACACAAAATGCATCAGTCTCTGTCAGATTGATCTTAACTGCATATTTAGGTATTTTTAATATATAAATAATCTAAATAGATATGGTTGTAAACATGTATAAGACGTGTTTTAGTATACAGGCAACTCTCAATATCTTGAACAAATAGGAGAACTGAGAAAAGGTCGAGGTATCGAGTATTCGAGATACTGAGATATGGAGGAATGTATAAGTACGGAAAGCAGGGCAGAAACACTGATTTGTTTGACGATTGATTTTAAGCTGTGGGTTGTGCTCTTACTATCCATCTTTCACCCTATGTCTTTGAAAGGATTCAAACTAACTTTTTACGCAAGTCAGATTTTGGTGTTAAATGTGCTATAAATATGTGTTATTCAAACTTCTTCTATTTTTGTTTTACATTGGTAAGTTTCTATTTTATCAAAACTGTTATTGAACCCGTTGATGTGCTTTTAAAGTTTGAAATTCAGTGCAGGAAAGAGGCCTCCGTTGACACGAGGGATGATTGATAACAAACAACTACAAATGTCAACAGCTCACTAATCCTGATTGAAAACTGAGAGATATTCTTGATTTATGGCATCAGTAATTACCAGCAAAATGAATAATCATCCATATTAATTATAAATGTCATATGTTCAAGCTGTGTCTAACACTTGAAATTCTTTCCAGCTGGCTTAATCTGGCTCTGATGCTGTTTACAAATGTGTCCTTTATTAAAAGTGTGTTGTGGCTCTTTAAACGTTTGGAGGTACGTAGCGCTACAATGCTGACTACTAAGATGAGAGAGTTTTAACTGACTTTAAACGGTCGCCGCCGCTTACGTGATGTTGGACAGGTGGAGGGTCCAGACGCGTTACTATGTGCAGCAAACAGTTGATTATAAAAGTGTAAGGAAGTGGTCCATGATCGTTCATTCTATTTTAGTTGTGATTGACCAGTGCAGCTCAATCCATTCGTTGTCATTATCTTATCAGCTGCAAAATGAATTGGAGAGGTCAACTACACCGCTGGAACTCATGAAAGTAAACAAAGGAGCCTCTGGAATCTGCAATTATGGAGATGGAATGATGAAGTGATTTTGCGCCCTTAAAGAGATGAAAAATTAATGTATGAAAATGGATATTCAATACTGTTCAAGATCAAATCTCAGGAATGGCCTCTTGTTTGTCGACTGGTTGTCAAGTTTCCAGATCGGACATGGTTAACATTTCATGCATGCTCTTGCAAGCTTCATTTTAACCGTTCAAAGATGTTTGTTCACAACAGTTATTCTCAACACAACGGGAACCAGTTCATTTGAAAGATGTCGACGTGCATTATTTTACAAAAGTATTAAATACGGACACAAAACTAGGGGTTAATTGATGTCATGTTTTACTTAAAACATTTCCAATAATTCATAGACTTGTGTATTATAAAGCAAATACGTTCTGAGAAAAAGTAGATTTGAATATCGAGGTATTTGTCCACTGGACAATGTCCAGGGATAGATTTCCCTATGAAATGCATTATCCACTTTCAGGTTCTCTAATCCAACGCATCCCCTTCTAATGTGATTACTTTCTGACTGCTCGTATTTTTTACATCAAAGAAATCCTTCACATAACTGTTCAGTTCCGCAATTCTTAATTCTCATTTCAAATCATCTCTCTTTTCACAAACACTTTCAATAGGCTGTGTACAGCATGATGGGCCAAATTGTAGTCCCTCCAGTGTCAAGTCACGTGACGCAGAGAAGCTCTCTAATATTGTATAGAGCTGGATGTCGATGTCCTTTGGCGGGGAGAGCGGGGGCGGGGTGAGTAATAAGAGCTAATGTTGCGACTGGAGAAATAGATCATTTTATTAACGGGGCTCACCTAGCACATTTGGGAGAGCGCACGCCGCGAATGCGTGGGTCACGCGATTGAATGCCGTTAGTGACAGACTTTCAGCTTCTCTAGTATCTATTCAAATGTACCAATTCTTAATTATGACCATTCAAAACACCCCATATGAAATAAAGGAAAACTGAGTGAAGTTCTTAAAGTCCCAAAATTGTATAATAACACACACTCACATTTGTGTAGTAGGCTGGTAACTCTTTTCTTTATGCAAATGTTAAGATCACTTCACTGATTGCAGATTATAGTTATGGTAAGTGTTGATGAGTTGCTTATCCATGTCAGTATATCCTACATACTTAGTTGATACTGGTCTGCAACTATGTCACTATTTTAAGTATGGTTCATTAGTTTCATATTCTAGTGACGCAGGATATTAACGTACGACCATTTCAAAAGAAACTATACAGACATATTTGTATATGTATTAAAACCTCTAATTTTCCCTTATGTTTTTTAAAGAAGAAAAGTTCAAAATGTTTGTTGGTGGTACAAAACAATAAATCTGCACGAAATATCGAAAACACTTTAGTACTGTCTTTGATAAGCTTTGAAGAGATACTTGCTTTTCCATTTGTCAACTGTGTCTAATCACTTAAAAACTGAAAGAGTAGGTTTGTCATATAAAATTTAACAAATTTAATTATCTCCATATCAGATTGACATTCGTTCCAAGAATTGACATTCATTCCAAGAATTAACATTCATTCCAAGGAAGTCTGAAGTAATCGTGCTTTGTAAATGAAGCAAATGTTCTCTCCGATTATCATTAGTGAACTGGACCAGAGTGTTAATTTAGCAACCGCACGTGCTGCGCAGACAGGTGTGTTCTCTTTCTAATAAGAGAATGTGTCGAGGTATGTTTTTAACATTTCAGATTTTTTTTCTCGGCACATAGCACGCAGTTTACCAGATGCCTGATGATCAATACTTTAGAGTTAGTATTCAACTGAAAAATTATCAAGGATTTGATCAACACTTTGATCATTTGATCTTGCCCCCTAATGTAATCTAGTATGCCGACGTCCAAGTTCTTTTCCAGCTGTTCCGTAACAACGGTAATGTGAACAACATTACGCAGTGCCACTTGCGAACGACCCAACTTTGTCCTGAAATTTAGAAGTGAGTTATACGTCATTCGTGGAAATAGCTTCATATAATATCGTCCTTTGTTTTATGTCTAAAGAGTAAAGATCCACTTAATTAACTCTTGGAATAATTTGAAAACCTTTCTTCAACTTACTTTACATTAGCAGACAAGGAATTTGCAACTACAAACTTTATGCCCCATTGCCCCGTCGCAGTATTTATTTTGTGGAAACATCTATGGTATTTTGTTGACACAAACTGGGGGGAATTTTATGCTTAATCCTGAGGCTTTATAGCTTGATATGCCGCCCCAATTTTAAAGAAGTTATATAAACATTAGTATGGGAGTAGAAGGCGCTGCAACAAGGAGGGAATAGGAAATCGTTCTTCACAGATAAATGTCGAAACAGTGACCATTTGGTCACGTAGAACGTCTAAGAAAGTCAAATTCGTTGTTATGTTTCCTGTTAGGTTTCTTGGTAACATGTTAACAATCAGCTTTTGTTAGCAGTCGGCCACGTATGCCCTTTCCATGCAGAGCGCCATTTTCTTGTATTCCAGAAAGATAATCTCCATTTCGGTCACATCATGTGACGTCAGAAACGCGATACCCACTGCTTTTTGACGTAACGAACCCATGGTAATGCAGAGTATTTGCTTTTCAAGGAGCAGACAAAAGCTCGCCGGGTAACAAGTATCGTCACCCTTTTCCAGCTCTTAAAAGACCAACAGAGCATTAGGTTAAAACAAATTGTAACAATAGCAGTAAATAGTTGCACATGTTTCTAAAATTAATTTCTAAACTATTATCATACCTTGGTAAAAAAGTGGAAAAGTTCATCACGATTTATGTGATTCCTCTCGTATCTCAGTGATTGCTTTTTTGCCCCTTTTTGACTTCGTGTTTGTGTTCGAATAAGGTAGGTACATCATCATCTCTTAACGCCTTCTCTGGAAGCTCGAAACCGAATAACTTCGCTTTTAAGTCTTCTCGGAACATTTTATGAAGAAAATGGCTTTCGCACAGGACCTCATCTACGGAGAAATTAAAAAATGAATGCTCCATCCACGAGCTATGTTGCTAAACCAAACACAGACTCTCTTCCTGTCGGCTTTGTACGTTGACTTGTAGTGTTTTGGTCGATTAGGGTCGGGGATTCAAAAATAACTCATCTTATGCACCCCTTTCATACAGTCAAAATCGACAGTGCTTTTGCAACTTTTCTTGAAGAAATGTAATTATGAAGTGTAAACCTGGAGGATCAACTTGTGACCAGTCTCTGAATATTTCAACTACGTTTATTAATGTTTAGTCTCCTTCACTTTGACAAGTACTGCATTGATGACGTCATATCCACTGAGTGAAAACGAATCTGAAGGGGAAAATGGCGCTCTTCATGTTATACGCGGGCGATTGCTAGCACAAGTTGCTTCTAAACATGTTACCAAGAAATGTGACGGCAGAAATAACTACGAACTTGACTTTTTCACGACTTTTGCCTTCAAAAATGCCGGACTTTCCGGGACTTCCTGGACTTTCCCCATTAAAGATGCCGATATATCATTACTACAACTATTAATAACCAAGCCTCACTTTTGACCTAAATATTTCAAAGTCCCACAAATGAGGTAGAATCAAAATTGTGGTACATGAACTATCTTTGAAAGTTAGATTTTCTAGTACATGAATTCAGCAGTCTTTCAATAGAATGAGACTGTGACAGAATGATTACAATTATCTGTTAAGGGATATAGAATATCACTTGGTAATTTGCAAACAGTCGTATTGAGTGAATTGTTGTTGAATTGCATGGCATGGACTTCTGTAATTGCTGTGGGCAAACGTTCACCTGTACCCGATGTATCGCTTTCTTTTGAATGTAGATATTTTTAGTAAGTTTGTATTAAGCCAGCCTTAGTCAGATGAGGGGATAGGACATAATTCTTTTACAGAGCATCCATCGTAAGAGGAAATAGATTTGATATCGCTATAGAGAAGAGAGGATTTGAAAATATCAAAATTTTCTCTAGTACCTCTCCAAACTTGGGATTTGATATTCAACCATAAGCTTGATAAGGTGACATAACTCAGCAAACCCTCTATTATCTGATACGAAACTTGTCGCTTGATAATTTTCTGCAATAGATAAGTAGATATCTTTGTGTTATACCTTTGCCGACTGCCTTCGGGGTCTCCATTTCCTACTTCTCTATCATCCCTGTAAAACCGGCCCTTGACATTAACTAATCGGACAGAGGTGCAATAGCAATTACCAGAGGCAGTTCTTAAATCCACAAAATTTTGAAGTAATTGGGCACGCTCAATTGCCGCAAATCATCTGTTGAACCTCTCATGACAACTATATTTACCACAGCGGCGCTTTTGGAAAACTGTACAGGAAAATTCCATGGTACAACGAACCCAGGCAAGTGTTAGTTTACCTATCGGTGCTCTTTGATGGGGGAACCTAACGACTGAAGTCTTGGAAAAGAACTATGAAGTGACTTTTCTTCAAACAAACTAGTCAAACAATGTAGGTGATACAATATCATTTTCATTGCAAGCTGTTAATTAACCTCTGTAGAGCTATATGATATGCCTTTATCACTAAAAGCAGAATTGTGTCTTTCAGTTTGCCAAGCATCAGTTCAATATGAATCGTTACGGGATTAGTTAGGAGTGGCTTGAACCTTGAGATAAAACCTTGCAGCATGAAGATTTTCTTTTTCATATTATCTGTATTTAGCGTGTGCTGTAACAAGAACCATGGGTCTGTTTTCGTCGCTAGTTGGTCCTACGTACATACAATGCGGAGGGAAAGTGATAACGTCACAAATCAAAAGTTTCTGAAATAGTACAATCTGACTCCAGATATCGAAAGGCGAGCTTGGAATAGGCCATTTCTTAAAGTAGCAGACATGTAGTGTATATAGTGTTTGAACTAGAGGCGTTTGAAACTCAAAAATCTCTGGTCAAGACTCTGTTGATATTCCTTGGTTCCTTAAGTTAGGAACCAGCATCAAATAATAGGGTTTTGTTAGAGAGATTCAAAACTTTGAAACCTGATATCTCTGTTGGAGACCGTCTGACTACCCGAACCGTTTGGCTACATTTGCCTCGTTCTCACATATACTGCCTCATTTTCAACTATACGTTGAACCTGTATGAATGAGCGGTAGAAAAACTCCACTGGAGTATTGGCTTTGTCACATCAAGTACCAGTACAGAACAGACTTGTAATCATTGTTTCCGTGTGACATCGTTTATGTCGACAGATCGAATGTACTCAGATAACTCATTTCTATTTCTGTGCAAAACGTTCAGCTGGACCATCCAGCTATCTTTTTCGACCTCTCATTCATGCAGGTTCACAGTCTAGTTGAAAATAAGGCAGAATATGCGAGAACCAGGCAAATGTAGCCAAACGGTCCGGGTAGCCAGACGGTCGCCAACACCTCCATGTTGGAAAAGGGCATCACGCTCAATTTTGGCCAATGACTTTCTCACTAATAGAGTAACATGAAAATTGAGTTTTTTCCCCGTAATTCCAAAATGTTCAAAATTGTGACGTCATACTTTCCCACTGCATAAAGCGCACCTTTGACGATTATAAGAGCAATGATTGTTATTGGATATGTTGATTGCTGTTAATAACTTTTCTTCTCTCTCAGTAATAATTTAAACAATAAGATATAGATTTACATCTATAGAACAACAATGTAGATCTATTGGTACATTTTCTGTTAATATACCTATTAAAGCTAGTAAGCAATAGGAACGGATTGCATTTTAGTTCACTTCAACAATCGATGATCAAATTGACATAATTACATGCAAAGTGGAGAGTATTAACCACCAAAGAGTTTGATATAAAGGGTCTGCTTGCAAGTGCAGGCATGTAAATAGCTTGTCTTTTGCTCAAATGCACTATAAGATAGACGAAAAGGTGATGACAAAAAGGATCCAAATTAGGGGTTTGTATCAATAAACGAGAATCTATGCCAGGGGTAGAAGGATAAAGGAATATGGTATCAATAGTAGATCGTGTATTCATTGGGTTGCGTGCAAACGGTAGATCCAAACTTAGTTTACTGGTCAGAAGAGTCTGGCATGATTTATGAAGGATAGTCTAAGCAAGAATGTTTGCTCATAAATGTTCTATCCACATTGTGTTTACAGTGGTGGTGGATGTTTTAATGCATTTGTATGGAAGCCCAACTAGCAGGATTTAAATAATCAATAAAACTTGCACTCAGAAACTCTTAGCTCAAACTCACTGTTTTCTAAGCAGATATATTGATGTTAAGAGAAACGAGCCGTTTCTCCTTTCGCCAATTGGGTCAGTCGAAACGAAATAATTTCTAGGACCCATTCAAGTTTGCTTTGATTTTGGTGGCATGACAAGCTCCACGTCACCTGTATCTGCAAATTTCGTCTGAATTTCATTAATTTTATCGTCCCTTCTGAAATGCTTACGATTTGAATGGTCTTATTCGCAATGTGATAACCAGTCACCGTGGAAGTTATTGCATCGTGAATGCAAAGTTTGTCTACTACCCTACAAAAAAAGCTTTGTTGAGTTATGGTCTTCTTAGTACCTACCACTACTAGTTCTTTCGTCCATCCGTGATTAAGTAATACAATTTGGATGGAATTTATATTTTCACGGCCTTTGAGTGGCCATTCTTGTTATACTACGCCAAGTTTGCACTTATACTACACCAAGTATGCACTTATGCTACATAAAGTATGCACTTATACTACGCCCATTATGCACTTTTGCTACATCAAGTATTCACTTATACTACACTAAGTATGCACTTATGCCACACCAAGTATTCACTTATGCCACACCAAGTACGCACTTAAACTTCACCAAGTTTGCACTTATATTATACCAAGTGTACACTCCACTCGCTCCGTGCCTATAAGTACATTCAAAATACGCCTTTTATTTTTCTTGAATTTGGGGAGTGGGGTTGGGGGAGATAAAACAAATTTGGGGGAGCTAAGCCAGTCCATAGCTCCGTAGCTATGGGCCTGCAGAAACCTATAATTACATTTGTACTATAAGAGAGCTCTTGTTGCAATTTTTTTCAATTTAGAAGGTGCCAGCGTCCCCGTCCGATAAGCATCACCACCAATGCCTTGCAACAGGAATTTAGACACAGGGAAAGAATTACAACGTTCAAAAGATGGAATGATCTTTCACTGTCACCACTATAAATATATCAAGCTGCCTCGGTTTGGTGGAATGTTTGGATCCGAGTCTGAATAAAAATCTGTTTATCGTACATTTATGAGCAGTGACGTGACTCGTTCACTACCGCAGTCTAATGTTTACTATGTTTTTTGAAACTGGCTATCAGCTGAAGCATCCGTTCTTGATAGTTAAGCTAAATCAAACTAGCAGTAATCGTAAATTCGCGAGATAATAAACGAAGAAAGCTGTAAGTGAACTCAGCAGGGAGCACATCAAGACCTTGCTGAACAGGATGAGACACATGAAAAGCTGTTCGTAAAGAAAAGAATGGCGTCACAGGGAATATCAATAGACCACCTGAGATAGCAAACAGTTAGATACTGAATACATCCTAGGTTTTTAGTGTGGGAATAAGACATAATATTGATTTTCAGACGTTACTTCAATAAGAAGGATGTTAGTTAAGCAAGCAAGTGATAAATGATGAGAGTATAGCTTTTATCTACACGGCTGTGGATATATGCTGGCTTCTTCAATCTTGATCCCCAACCTAAAAACCCATTCAAATGTATTGTGAAATGAATGATTGATTCTGTAATTGTTTGTTATACAGAAAAAAGGCTTCGGCAATGCATGGAATATGAGAAAGGGCTAAAGTTTCAACATCTCACATTTACGAAGGTTCTGTTGAAAGAATCAACGAATGGTCAATTGATCAATTGGTCAGATAATTTTGGATGTCCTTGCCTTACATATTTCACTTTGATAGCTTAAGTTTTGGTAGATCACATGACTGGTGCATGCATATATCGCTGTGTTACGTCCAGGTATGTCAAACTAATGAGCCAATGATGACCAAGTCAAGAGTTCAAAGCAATCAAACGACATCATCAAATACGATTGATAATGAGTGAGTTTTCTTTTTAGGTTAACGACACATGTGTTTTCTTTTTTGTTTATTTTGCATTATGTTAACCATAAATTTACCTTAATTTATACCCCAATGAATAATAATAACAATTTCCTTCTTTATGTTCTGTAATGGCAGCTCCTCCACACATTCTCATTAGCAGACATAATCAGGGGCTTCGTCTACTTTTTTCTACCTTTTGGAAGAATCGTAAATCTTTTCAGGCACTGTCCTAAGGGTGATCTGCCCTAAGGGTGCGCTGCCCTAAGAGTGCGCTGCCATAAGAGTGCGCTGCCATAAGAGTGCGCTGCCCAAAGAGTGTGCTGCCCTACCAATTTTTACATAAAGATAATTCATAGTCAGAATAAAAAATAAAAATAAAACAAAAACATTAAAAATGATAAAAAGCAATTCACTGTTTCACTCACCATATGATATTGCTATTGATGGACACAGTCACAAACGTCATTCTAAAAGTTTTCTACTTGCTTTACCTGCGTTATCGTTTCAGTGCTAGTACAAAATGTTGACCCAGCAGAGGAACTGTGTTCCAAACTGCCGAGAACATTTGAATACCAGAGAGGCTCGTAATCGATTATCTGTTTGTTGCTACTAAGGCGTATGAGCTCATGTGCAACCGGAACCTGCGTAATGCCAAACTGCCAATATTTTTATGCACCCTTCTGTGTGAAGCGTACTGTAGATGGAAATACCCGAACCCCTCACCACGGAATCTAACGTTCTCTTCATTGAGGGTGGATAGCATTTAAGCAATTTAAAAGCTTAGATGAGGCTGATGGTAGTCTAGCATTATTAACCTTTTAGTCTACGTTTGGTTATTCTCATAACATACCATGACAAGATCAGACACCAAATACTTTAATATTTGAATAAATAGAGCATACTTCATATTTTAAAGGTTAAAAACATACGGGACATTGCAGCGGGATAATCATAAAAGGCATAGCCATGATGTGAGGATAGAGTTCCTCAGGCTGCCTAGGAAGATCTTCCAACGAATTAAAAGAATCGATGGAAGAAACTGTCCTTGTCATTGGAAGGAGTTGAAATCGGTTAGATTTAGATAGATAGATTTAGATTTAGATAGATAGATTTAGATTTAGATAGATAGATTTAGATTTAGATTTAGATAGACGTACAAGGACCATCCCTTGTGTAAAAAACACCTCAATTTGTTTTGTGAAAAGATCTTGAATACCCCTCTTTGTATTTTTAAAAACATATGAGGAATAGGATGATATTGCTTACAACTAGTAGTACTGAAACTTCAAGATATGACAGTAGACCGAAAGAAAAAGCACCACCTCGTCATTTAAAGCAAAATTCTTGGTTAAAAGATGTTTCGCATGAAAGTTTTGTTCTTTTCTCCATCTTCAAACCATTGCAATACCTTTAGCGATAAATATATGAAGTAGAAATCTGTGACAACCATTTACTCGTCAGGGTTTGCGGTGTTTTACTCTCCAGATGGCCTAGACTCTATATATATTGTTCAGACACATTTTCAATAATCATTTCTTTCAACAGTAAAGTATTTTGTAGATATAGAAATATAGTAGAGACAAAAATAACATGACATTACCCGGATTAAAACTTACGATCAGCACCATCAAGGCACGCCCCTTTATCAACCAATCAGCGTTCCATATTTACGCAGATTTTAAATGAGCGGCTAAGAAAAGGTAAGAAACTTTGTTCTAGTACCTACCCACGACTTTAATATGCCGTCTATTCATTTCGGCCTACTTGTTCCTTTCTATTCCATTTCGACTTAAGGATGTCACTCCAAAGTTTATTCTATTGAACGTCGTCTACTGTCATTACTCTCATAGACGTAATGCTCTGTATGTGGGTCAAACCATCTGTCAATTTCTTAGACGTCTCTCTGACCATCGGGGTGTTTCAGGGTTGACTGGGAAAACAACCACTTGCTTACATTGAAATAATTTCACTGCACAATTCAAACTTTGCATTTCTTATCATCCACTAAATTAGGTCTCTTACTCAAAGGGAAGCTTTGATGATCAAAATTAAAACTTAACTTGAAATTGGGGTTTTCTTCAATAAATCTCTCTCTTTTCCAACACCTCCATTTCCAGTTGCTTTCTCTTTTCCACTTGTTTTTTTTCTCCTTAGGACCTATTTTCTCTTCATTATAGCTTATAAACATTTCGCATTGTTGAAAGCAAACTTAATAATTCCGTTAGTTTATGTCATGATGTTTGATAACGATGTTAAGAAGCATCAGAAGCATCAGAAGCTTCAAAAACTATTTGCACTTACTTTTAAGATTATGATAGAATTGTTCTATGATTTGTGTCAAAACTGCACGACATCAGTGTCTCCTCATTTCGTCACCATCTATCCCATTATTTAAGACTTTCGATGATGATCATTCGTATTATGAAGTCCTTAAAATGCTATTGATTCTTCTGTAACCAGCTTATTATTTACACTTGTGAGGAAAAAAAACTAGCTAATATATACTGTCATACATGACTGGCAAATTTATGCCAAAGCAGAAATTCGTTACGGTCTTGGATTTTAGACTGAAAAATATGCTATAACATTGAAGGAAAAATTTCCATCAAGGCTGCGAAATTTATTTTGTGTATTCAAACCTCCCAAAGCTAGCAAAGGGCAACCAAGATGCAAAGAAAGATAATGATAATAACAAATTCTCCCTTTTATAATCCTAAATGCAACGATGAGGAAATGAAGTCTATAATCATCGTAATAAGGAAAATTCGTGATCAAATTTCGCATACTTAAGGATTGCTTCTCATGTGGCAGAGATCTACACATGGTTATTCATATGACAAAAATAATCTTCTCTTCGACGTTACCTTAATCGCATTACTTCTACAAAAGATCGATTATCAAATATTGTTGTCCTCGCAGTCTTAAACACACATTATCAAAGGGAAGTAAGTCATAACAAGAAGGGTTTCCTGAGCATTTTTACGCCATTTAAAAGCATCCGTCATATTTCGGGTTTCCTAGCCGCCAAAGTTTTCTCATTCAAATACAACGACTTGAAAACGTTCAGGGTCACCTAGAAGGGAAATACGCATGAAAGATAGTTTTCTTGTAGTGACTCGGCCGATCTCCTCTCAGGTTTGAAAGGTTATTACCGACGTCATATATTTATACTTGAAATCAGCTTTGACTGAATGAGGAATCAGCCGACGTAAGAAAAACGAGGAGCAAACACTCTGAAAACTTGGTAATAAATGGTGCCAAACATTAGCGGTGTTCTTGTAATACTAGACAGAAGATTCGGAGTTAAATCCTCAAGCGTTTCCTCTGCTATAGCCATTTATCAATGCTGTCTCCTTTTAAGCTGGAGGGCGCCTCTCTTTCATGTACATAGTTTTCGCCGTACCGGAGGTGGAAATGTATAAATCATAGGTAAGTTTCCAATGTGCTATTTTATTCTAAGTTATGCTGAGGTTGTTTTTTCTTGCTGTTTGAGAAGGGAATTGCACTTGATAGTCACCATAGCAGCTGCTGTACTTGTCTGTTATCACCGTTAAGTACAGCTAAACACGCGACGCTGTAGATACGGGGCGCACAGGGGCATTATACCCCCGACCCAGGTTGGGGGGGGGGGGGTATTACTCGGTCGAAGAAAAATCTGAGCGAGTCCTCGTGTCGAAGTCAGTTTTCCATTGTTAATCGACTCTGCATTCGATTATAGGGATATTTCTCTCGTAGTTTACTCTTGCGTAATAGAAGTTATTACAAACTACAGGAACTGAAGGCATTTAAACCAGTAAATTTTCCAGGATACACAAGCCATCTCTCAATCATATCTTCCATCTGAGGTGGCCTGTATGCTGCAATACTAACTTATCGCAAATCTTTCCTAATTTCTCTTTTTCCTCAGATTTAAACGGACCTGTTCAAGGATATGAAGAGAATGGATAAAGACTGAATACCCAGTTCAATCTTTCAGTCACGTTAAAACTGTCTCCTTTGGCGAAAAATACTTCACTCTTGCAAACTGAGAATAAGACAAACTTCTCTATTGTCTATGGCAGTACATGATAGCTGATGGGCAAACGGAGAAATATTGCAGCTTGTGTGACAAAATACAAGGGATAACAAGCTGGTAGGTGGCTGCTGGGATTGCTTTGTCACAAATTGCCTCTAAAGTTTTCAGTCGTTGCATCCTTAACCGTATTCGCTCTGTTATTAACTGTGTATTAAGAGAGAACCAGAATGGCTTCAGAACCAGCCGTTCTACCACTTCTCACATTCTTGCCCACCGCATGCCCAAGGCATTTGACTCTATCAATAGGGAGAAAATGCTTCAGATCCTCTTCGCGTACGGTATACCTTCGGAAATTGTTGTGACAGTGACAGTTACGTACACAGATACCTATGCTCAAGTTATTACGCCTGACGGAATGACCAACAGCTTCCTCATCAACACTGGGATTCTTCAAGGAGATCCACTAGCTCCATCCTTGTTTATCATGTGTTTAGATTACGCTCTCCGCTCTTCCATCAACTGCACTGACGGTCTGTCATAACCAGAATGCGTAGTAGGCAATATCCAGTCACATATTTAGCTTATTTAGACTACGCAGATGATATAGCTCTTTTTGAAGCCACACTTGCACAAGCATAAGAGATCTTGGGCCGAGTTAAAGCTGCTTGCAAATCCATCGGACTGTGTTTAAATGCGGATAAAACGAAATATATGCATCTCAATGCTCCAGTATTTGGGCCGTTGTTTGCGTCAGATAACTCTGTTATTGAAAGGGTACAGGACTTCAAATACCTCCAGGGATATACTAACTGTGACTTTGACATCAACAAGCGTATTGGCCAAGCTTGG
>JAAAKL020004196.1:985-21458 GCA_010016065.2 Carybdea cf. marsupialis auct. non (Linnaeus, 1758) | reverse complement strand
CTAGCCGGATTGTCGACTATTTAGTGCAATGGTAAAGTCTTCGCTTTCGGAGTGGGAGATCCTGGGTTCGAACCGGGTCAGCGCCCCAAGCAATTCATGTTTATATATATATATATGTTTGTGTATAGATAATATACAGGCAGGGCATAATTAAGACCCGTCAAGCAATGCTATGTCTGTTACTTGCCAATAAACAAACCGCAGTCACGTCAATTTCTTCTTCTACCAATTTATTCATCGGTATTGCTGAAAACTCCAGTGATTCGTGTGCTAGCTTTCCTAAATGTTCGTCCGGATCAAACACAAAATGTATCTTGCTGTACAGCTGACTTAACCAACGTTTCTCGATATCCACTAGATTTGAAGCTTCTTCATCCTATTTCTTTCTTTTAATGTATTTCTTTCTCATCTAAAGAACAATTTCTTTTCCCAGAATGTAAAGCATTAACTTTCCTGAATTTCTTAGCGTCAATGAGTTTTACAATAACTCGAAAATTCGCAGGGAGAGAATAGAACGTTACTTTTTCAGTGTAAGGCCGCACCTTGCAGCCAAACCGTTGTAAATTACTACTTTGGTGCGCATCAAATATACGCCGACGAAAGAACGATAGAGTGCGCCTACGAAACCTTTTGTTGCTACATCGCAATCTAAATGAATATGGCAATTTGTAATATACCAGTCATAGCCATATTAGCGAAGACAGACAGGAGATTTATTTGACTTTTTCCATTGGGAACGACGGAAGCAAGAGAAGAGCAGGGTGATTAATCTATAACAAAACAAAATAACGTATCCTGTAAAACTACAGAAGTGCTATCACACACGACAAACATATAGTCGTAAAAAGTGCTTGGCACCCACGGCACGTAAGTACTGGTCACCGCTGGTCAAAACTTTTCCTAAGTCTTGAAAGGAAAACCAGTTCTTTAAAATTGCATTAAATCCCCATTTTTTACTACCAATAATTATCTATGAATAAATAAATGATATTCCATATTTATGGTTTCATCCGTAGTCTTGGATCAGGCTTTTCATGAGAGGAATGGATCAAGGGCAGTCATGGAAAATGGATCGATCTCCTTAAGTTGTGAAGCCTTCAGAAATCCTGGCGGTGACGTAAAGTGGTTTTTGGGAAGTACCCAACTTTCTGACTCGCTAGTTAAAGACACAGTCCTTTATTTGAATAATATCAAACGGCAGGATGAAGGGAATTATACATGTCAGTTTACTAATACTGCAGGAAGCAGAAGTGCCTCTCGTGTGTACCTTTACGTTTTCTGTAAGTATCGATTTCAGGGATAATCGTTGGATGCTTTTAGGAATTTAAGACGGAGCGTTCTCTTTAAATAAGCACAGTTACTTTCTTTGGATGCACAACACTTTTACTTTATTCTTTTGGGCCCTTTCACCTTACAATTCTGCTCATGGCGCTTTTGAAGTTCCCTTATTCAACTCACTTTACTCACTAAATCAGGTGCCACATTTAACTCACTAACCGATTTAACTTGTATTAATCACTAACCTGTCCATTTTCGTAACGTGCTAACATATGTAACTTACGTATGTAACTTACTCTACTCAGAAACTGATGTCACTTGCCTAATTCACTAACATATTTAACATTAGTTAACTCACTCACTGATCTATCCATTATACCTCTTTAACTTAGTTAACTCACTAACCTATGCAACTTACTTCACTCACTAACTGGAGCCGTTTTAATGAACTAAGCAATGTAACTTATGCATGCAACTTACTTATCGCACGATCCCACACAACATACTGCACGCACTAATTTAAATTTCTTAATTAATTCCTTACTCTATGTAACTTATCTAACTCGTTCACTCATCAAAGTACGTAACTTACCAAACTCTCTAAACCATAACTTACTTTACTTCTTAAACTGTGTAAATTTATCTAACTCGTTAAACCAATATATCTTACCTATGTAACATGCTGAAGATATTAAACAATGTAGCTCATATAACCCACTAACCTTCGTAACTTACTTAACTCCTGTACCTACGTATCATACCCATGCAACTCACCTAAGTCGTTAACCAATATAACTTACCCATGAAACTTATTCAACTCAATAAATCATACAACTTATCTGTGTAACCTGCTTGTCTCATTAAGCTATGCAACTAATCAAACTCGGTAATCTATATAACTTGCTTCGATCACCAACTTATCTAACGTTCTCATTAACCTATTTAACTCACCTAACTAACTTAGCAATGTAACTTACTTAACTAACTTAACAATGTAACTTACTTAACTAACTTAACAATGTAACTTACTTAACTAACTTAACAATGTTACTTACTTAACTAACTTAACAATGTAACTTACATAACTAACTTAACTTACTTAACAATTAAAACTATGTAACTTCCCTATATACCGTACCTGGCTCGTTAATCAATGTAACTAAACTATGCAGTAGACACAAAGCTCTAACGTAGCAACTTCATCAACCAATTAACAATCGATGCTACTTAAGTATGTACTTAATTAACTAATGTATGTACCTTACTTAACTCATTAACCTATGTATCGTACCTAATTCACTGACCTATTCAACTTAATAAACTAACTAAGCTATGCAACATGACTAACTTACTAAGGAACCGACTTAACTCCGAACAAAAGATTAACAACCGGAGTTCTACAAAACTATAACTCTCCTAGAAGTCACCATGATATCTGTCTGGTATCAATTACGCTACTCCAGTATACTATTTGAAATGGTTTAAATTGATAACAGTCATTCTATAGTGCTACTTTGTACGTAATTTTTATTTATTAAATAAATTTATTAAATAGGTGAAACCATGTCTGTTTTTTCTGTCGCCCTCTAGGAGCATTAACTTCCTAGGGGCGATCTCTTTGTTTATCAGGAGGTATGATGAAAAATTGCAATGGTAAGGAAGACCCCGATGTGCCAGGGCAGCAAATATTACACCTACACAGATCAACATACATATGTTTATGCTAACGCTGATTAAAATATCACGAAATAGACAACCAGCAATTAAATTTCCTTGCCTTCGACTCGTGCCAAATTTCTAACTTTCGCATATTTTAATGAGGATTTCAAGTGACGTTTTCTTTTATTTACATAATTTAAGATGCTATGTAACTATTTTTTGTTGCCTAATCTTTACAGATGCGGACAAACCGTCAATACGTCTAAGTCCTGCTTTGGTCGTTAACGAATCTACTCCCGTTGAGTTCACATGCACCGTAGCAGCAAATCCAGTTCCTTCATATCGAATACTGAAATCAAATACAATCATTGTAAGCCAATCTTCAAGATACACTATTCCCATGGCTAAAAGGTCACAAGCGGGAAAGTACAATTGCCATACATACAGTATAGCTGGTACCCCATACAGTGGCTATACAAGCTTGACTGTGCATTGTAAGTATTCTCTTCATTAAGGATACTGGTTTTTACTAATGGATATTTGTCAATTTAAGTTTGTTGGGTACTTCCTCTCAAAGTGTACTCAGAATAGTATGCCATATTTTGATAGTTTATGAAATAAAGTAGCTGATCTAAATAGACCGGTTAATCAATAAACCGTTTAAAATTTAAAACGCGATAATGCGGTTCATTCGTCGGCTTTGTGGTAGTTTACCATATGTTTCTGTCGTTTGATGGAGACATTATTTTCAATACTCCAAAGCTCCCCCACCTGTATTTTACTTGCAGATAGATCGTGTGAGGTTCCTTCACTGCCCCTCTTGAGTAAGGGCATGGCTCTGGTATATGCAGTGGATGTTTCTGATATGCATTATACATTTTATAGTTTATTCATGGATAAATATTGCCATATCAATCAAGCAGGGGGAGCACTGACTGGTACATATGCTGACGGCATCATCTCCGCAGCTATAGGATGATCTTTGTTTTGGACTCTATACATTTGAGTAGCATCCATAGATATCCACACATGTATCAAATCTATATGTGCATTTTACTCCTACTGCTATCAGGATCATCAACAAACACCGACACAGTTTGATTGCTTTCTACGCGCAACATACTTAATCAAACTTCACGATATAGACAAGACATTATTTATGTTTCTTTATGTCATAGAAGTCCTCCTGATTTGTTACTTCCTTTAGATCTTGACAAGCCAACTATAAACAGGGATGAAATATATAAAGTCATAGAAGGAGATACAGCAACTGTAGTCTGTTCAGCTGTTGCCTTACCAAATGCTACATATGTGTGGCGACGCAATGCACAATTGATATCCAATGGAAACTTACTCAACATTTCAAATATACAGCGTGCATCAAGTGGCATATACACATGTACAGCAACAAACTCATTTGGTTCAGACAGTACCGACGTATTTATTGATGTTCAATGTAAGTAACATTCTCTATTAAATTCCTATCATTTAGAATCAATTTATGACTTGTAAATATTTTTCAAACTTAATTTTTCAAAATAGTACGTTACCTTGTTCTTATCTTTGCGGAGTTCTTTTTCCCTTGAGGCTGATTCAATTTGCAAAATTAGATGTCGCATGAAACTTGTTCGCATCCACAAAAGTGATCTTTAGTCGGAACGCAACCCAAAGTCTCTTAATGGTAATAATACTTTAGTCAGAGAGCAAGAAGCCTATTATCTGCGAGTGAAATCTAAGGCCATGTTACAAATCGTATCATTTGAATGATCATCGGGAGACTTTGCAGCCGACGGAAAGCTAGACTTGTTTACGTACAAACAGAGAGACTCGAGAAGACATGATTTAGATTATTCTCAACAGAGCTCACAGCTACCCCCAATTTTTCTGTTTAAGTGAGCAAGAGAAACAACTTGTTCCAGCTTCCTTGAGATTCAGGTGTCCCTATTCCCCGTAGACTAAACAGCGGTAGTGAGCGTGTAAGTAGTGACGCAGGCACTTAGTGAAGAATGATCCTATTTCAGTAACCTTTTGATAAGCTCTAATGCTGATAATCATATGAGATATAACGCATAATTCTTAACATGTTGGTCCTACAACAAACTTGTCATTGTTATGACTACCGAAGAGCTGGAGGGCACCTACTGCAGGAACCAGGCCCTGAAAGGTGCTTGAAAGAGATGAAACCCCGAAAACTGATATAGCTATCTGAAGGTGATAAGTCCAGCCTGTAGAGCAACATTGCCACTTCCGCCGAGATTGTAATGTTTAACGAAATGATGTTGATGTTCTTATGTAAGAGATGAACTGCCTTTGCTTGGTTCCCTTTGCTTTGTTATCTTAGATACATATATGCATAGCACTTAGGGATAGGCCACCTTCTCAAAATATATACATATTTTGTTAACTTTTCCCCTCTTTTCTAGTAATGTGGAAGACTTTTCAGTGATTCATGCTGTATAAACAGCCCTCACTAGTGGATTCTCTTGCTTTATCTGATACATTATACTAGCCATCTACATATTTATCCTTCTACATATTTATCCATCTACGTATTTATCCATCTACATATTGATCCATAAGCATATTTATCCATCTACGTATTTATCCATGTACGTATTTATACATGTGATGTTTGTAGACACTATCTACTATATAATACCGTAACCAATACCGTAACTTTACTGTACATTTTTCGTTTTGAAAATGAGCAGAAAAATTTGAAACAAATTAAAGGAAGTCAAATTATCTAAAAGCATGGGCCCTCTATGCCCAACAATGGTTACACCTATAGCTGTTACCTATTCAGTTTACTATGATGTTATTGTTAACAGAATCGTGTTCATTTTCTTCTCCAGTCATAGATAAACCGATGCTTAATGTGAGTCGAAATCCAACCATTATCGAGGGAAGTAAGATTATCCTTAACTGCACAATAAACAGCAATCCCGATGTCACATGGAAATGGTACAGAAATGGCCAACTGCTTGCAAACAGTGACAATGCAATTATCATTACCGCCATCCATACGGAACAAGCTGGAACGTATCATTGCGTAGCAAATAATGTAGCTGGAATGGAAACTTCAGACAACACCATCATTGATGTTTTGTGTAAGTAACTCGTTGACATTATGGATATTTCTCATTAAATGTTTATCAATTAACTGATTTGAACCTTTGGAAAAGTGTGTTATCTCCTCGGAGCTGAAATTTAAGAATGCCGAGCAGAATCATTCACCAAAACGAGGATAGCTTCAAAATATCACTGTGGGTATAATAATGCAACTGTATGTTGCCACGGTCTAAGGGGACATTTGTCACTACGATGATCATAATGTCTCGCAGGTAAGGAAGGATTCATTGCCTAACACATAGTTATTACCATGAGTTACAAGGATTCGAAATTGGTCGTTTTATATAGACCCGTTGTTGTGAGGGTCTCAGGGCCCGTAACCTATATTGGTTTAGGTCCTTATTGTCACGGTTAGTTTCCAAGGAAAGAGTTATGCTGCTTAGGACATACCATCCTATATGTTTCTAGAGCTCCCTCTTCTCTGTTTTCCCCACATGGTCTGCATAGGCACCGTAACTGTGATGAAGTGAAGTTGTCAAAGCTTGCTTGTGCTGGGATCCAACTCCTAAAAACCCATCCTTCAGTTCAGTCTGACCTAAAATCAGTATAATTTAGGCGTATTGACCACTGCTCTACAAAATGATTTAAGACCTACTCTTACATCTTACTCTACAACAATTCACCTTCTGACTGCCATCTTAATTTGAGTTCATCTGCGAGCTACCCTAATATGATTTGTAACCTGATGCATGACCTAACACATTCTCTTTGACGACAATTGTCTTTCAAAGAATGCTGTAACGTCAGAGCTCTATTTGAATCTCTTGATTTCAGGCAGTCTGTCTTGCGTCTTGACTAACCTACTAACTAGTATAACTTGTGGATATATATGTGTTGTTATACGTAACAGAGTTCGTGCGTGTAATAAGAAACCTACTTACGGACGGAAAAAAAAACTTATCTGTAATTGGCTTCCTACAATTCATATAGTATACGACCTACAATCAATGGTAACATTCCGCAGGTATCGGATGAAAATGAATAGAAAAATTACACTTTGTGGCTTCAATCGTCACGTACTATACTGCAGCAAAGAAAACGTCTCTAAATTTTACATTACACATGACCAAGCAATTCTTAGAATGGTTTAGTGAAAATCAGTAGTGCGGAAGGATGACGAAAGTGAGTGAGAAAGTTTTAGGGCATTGGATTATAAATTAATCTATTTACCTTCTTACTTGTTAACCCCTTGCATGTCACTAAGTACTTCTAGCACTGTCTTTCCAAACAACCAGCCAGTGTTCTCATACCCCCTTCATGGCTTCGATCACTTTCCAAACTAACAAGCAGTTCTGAGACTCCCACCTCAACCACCAAACATTTGACGCAAACTTTTCCAAACCCGGGGCTACCTATGTCTCTTAACCCTTCTGTAAACTACACAACAATTACTACATCCCTTCCCAAAGCACTAACCAGTCCTACCTTCCCTTTTCAAACGACTAAGTAGAGATTTAAAACCTCTTTTAAAATAAGTTATATACAACTTGTCACCCAACCCCTCCAACAAAACCATAAGCCATATATTGCTCTCTTCCACATCACCAACCAGTTATCACTTTCCTTTGCAATCTCCCAACCACTTCTCGCATTACTTTCCAAACTTCGAACCAGTATTATATTAGTCTCCAACTTACCATCCGTTCCAAAGAAATCAAGAAGTACTCGCACACGTAGCCAAACTACAAATCCTTTTTGGCACCCATTTCCAAATCATCAATAAGTTCCTACTCTCTTTACTATCCAAAAGTTATTTTTAGAACAAGCAGCCTTGCACCCCCTTAAGAGCCATTAGTCAGTTTTCACACCTCTTTTCAAAATATTAACGAGTTCATGCAACCCCTTGATCACCACCTATTTTAGACACCCCCATGTCAAAAAAAGTATGTTGATATAAATCGTATGCGTCAATGTGTGAAGGATGTAGTGTATTAAGTGAATCATAATTTACATAACAACAAGAATTAAGATCAAGCCATGTATTAGAAGAAGCCATGTATGCTTTTAGCATCCTAACACCCCTTTGAGACCAATCTCGTAATCCCAGGGGGGTGTAAGCACCCCTGCGTTACTCGTCGGCCTGCTTGGTGGTTTACTCTTTATTCAGATTACTTTCACCATCCAGCTTACTTCTCGATGGGGGACTTCTAATTGAGGGACTGAGAGAACCTCCGATAGAGAATTACAGCTCTGTAGTAAAATAAGGAGAAGTGGCGAACTAATGTTTATTTTGTCAATTCAAGCAGATTCATTTAAATTTTTCACTTCTTTTATGGAACAGATCTCCGAAAGCCATCCATTACAACGCGCTTAGGATATTATGAAGTGGAAGGAAAACAAATCACATTACATTGTGCTGTTGATGCCAACCCGGCCGCCGATATTGAATGGACAAAAGACGAAGTCAAAATCCCCGGGCAGTCGTCTACTTCTCTAGACCTTGGTATGATTAATAGGATCCAGTCTGGAAATTATACATGCCACATTAGCAATGTCGTAACAAGCAATAGCTCAAACACTGTGCATCTGGATGTTTCCTGTAAGTAGCAATTTTTCCTAGTGTTGCTGCTGCTATATTAACTGATGGTAAATTTTAGTTTACTTTAAGACTTATATTGGTATTTTGTGTACTATTGGTAAGAAATTATCAAAACTATCTGATAGATAATGAAATTTCTGTATTATTCGTACACATCTGGCATTACTCTGACCATATAATGTCAACTTTAGTTAATAAAGATTGAAAGTCATTAGAATTTCCACCAATGTATCTATCTTTATTTATAGAGTTGTTTCCACCCTATCTTTTGATAATCAATAACTTAAACGGGATAGGTTATATTTTATAGTGTTGTGTATACCAGACTTTCAAGTGAGATGAAAAATGACCCTTGTTGGTTTACGCGCTTAACATTATCTATGTAGTGCCAAATATGTTTTCAAATATTGAACTCAGTTGCATTGAAAAGGGATTATATCATAGCGCATAGGGTATACTTGCCATGGCATTGTCAGGAAAAGTGGTTATGATGATGAGTTGTTTATCGCTCTCTGTTTTAATCAATCAATAACAAGCTTTCTGAATTTAAAATTGATGTCCAATTTCGTACAGGCATTGCCCATTCAAGAGGTGAAAAAGTTTATCTGGATACGCGAAATAAGGCCAAACATGGCAATGGCACCCACAATGCATTTATGTTGAGATCTACTACTGGCAGTTTCACAACATGTATACTGAGGCTAAAACTGCAATGCACTATCTTAGTTATCCTGTTTTGTATCTGTAGGGGAGTCGATCCTAAAGAAATCTCAATGTAAAATTCCACTCGCTGTTGCACAACTTCGAGGCCTTTATGGATCACATGGTGGTAATCTCAAAATACTTGCTGAGGATGAGGGATGTTCTAGCCTGTTAAGTCTTTCATCACCTCTTAAGTTCTCTGTATTTTGATTTGGAATGAAATTTAAAGGTGAACAGATCAGAATTGTGTCAACTTGGATGGTAACGTAAAAGAAAGGTTTGGTGGAGTATCTTACCCAAAAGTAAAAGAGCAACCTCTCAAGAACTTCATAAGAGGGCACAACTAAGAGCTAAAGTGATACGCACCAAGGGAAAGCAATTCACACTAGGTTATTATGTAACTCAATGCGATCGGCTCGCTATAAATCTGGTGGCCTTGTAAGATACAATTACTTTTGGCACTATTATGCTCTCCTACCTGAATTTGTTTGTTCTCTAAATATGTATGAGATGCCATTAATCAGAACAGAGAAACTGATACTGACTTGGAGTATGTATATCGGAAACTCTAACAGAGAAGGGCAATTGGGATGAAGGAGTGGAAATGGTACCATCTCTCTACTAATCTTAATGCCCAAAAACCAAAGTTGTTGCTCAAGAGGCTCGAGTTGGCAAAAAGCAGTGCAGGAAAACGGAAAAAGGTGTAATGTAAAACCTGGAGAATGCAAACATTATAGGAATCGTCGAGATAACAAGAGAAGGCTTGGAAGAGAGGAATATCTAAGCCCTTCCGCACCAGTAGTGAGAAGAAACCAAGGAATGAAGCTGCCACAGAGATAAAAAAGCTGAAGCAAAAGATATAAAATCTACATTTAGTGCAATTTGCCCACCATGGGCAGCGCATGTCTTAGGGAGAACAGGTAGTAGATCTTAAAATAGTGGGAAGGAGGTTTAGGGTCAGTCAGAAGTCGGGAGGGCATTTTTTCATCGAGACGATCTGTGAATGAAAAATAACATTTGTTGATCTCGTGCGATGGACGTTAGATGACAACGACAAATGTAAATGTGGTAAATGTCATGTAGGCATATTTTATCTAGTTATGGCCCTCTAGTAGAGCCACAAACACGACAGCATAACCTTGTCTCTCGGCTGTGAATTTTACCTGTTGTATAAGATCAATAGCAGAACTTTAACTCAGGTCGAAAAAACTTTAATATTTGAAATTTTGAAATATTACAACCGTAGTTGATGCGGGGCCGTTGATATTGGTAGAAGGTTGGGGAAGGGCGATTGGAGAAGACGTTAAGTATAGTGATTAGAAATAATCTAACCTAAAGGAAGTACGAAAGAAAGTAGCTAGGAGATAGAATCATGGAAGGTAGTCTTCCAACCAATCTAAGCAATGCAGGCATGAAAAGCGGGCAATGACAGTATGTCGGTGATGCTACTCGTTTTGATGATGATGATGCAGATGTTAGAGTTAGTAACTAAAGCATAAGAACGAAGGACAAACAGTTCTAATGCCAATTCCGCATTACAGCTGATAATTGTGAACTTACTAAACATGGTCAATAGCAAAGATTTAAATTCGCGTCTTGGATGGAATGACAAAGAAACAGAACATTTTTAATAGTACAATGTGATATGTACATCAGGTTCCTGAAATTGTTTGCCATATTCAATTGTTTACTAATCTGCGGGAACCAGTTGCTCTTATGGGGCAGGTTACACCAGAACCGATTTTCTACCTACGAAATCAATATGAGGCTGCAAGTCACTTGCTAGCTATGACTGCTAAGTGGTTGCAAAGAGATAAAGCTGAGGCATGCAGCTGTAATTCCAAAGTAAAATGTGCTTTGAACTCAGTGTATTGGTTTTGCATCATCCTACAAGTTTAATTTTGTGCCTTCTTTTGACTTGGTGTAAATTGTTCCAAAAGGTCAACATGGTTCGAAATGCTAACAGCGTACCCTACTCTAAGCGTAACGCCTGAGCCTCTATCTGATTGGCAACAATTGGTCAGCTTGGAGCAGGGACAATTTAAGTGTTATGTTTTATCTTGATGGAACCTTGTCATCAGACATATTGACGTCTATTTTCAGAGGGTATCCTGTTATTACCATACGGTGTAGGAACTAAACATCCTCGGTTTTTTTACCTAACTGAAATTCAGACCCTTTACCCACTTCAATTAAAGTACATGCTGTTTCTTTTTCTTCTTAAAGATGTGGATCAACCAAGTTTATTATTTCACCCGTCTCATGAGCCAGTAGAAGGAACAACTCTCGTTATCATATGCAATGCAACTCACCGGCCAGATGTGTTCTACAGATGGATCAGAGATGATGTTGAACTGGATGAAACGGATAGGGAGCTACATATCCAAGACGTTCAAGCTAATCATACGCACCTTTACAAATGTAGAATTAGCAATGAGGCTGGGGTGAGAACATCTATTGCAGGACAAGCTACTGTCAGATGTAAGTCGATCATACTTTGCGATCTTGCAATTTTTCCTACACCTTTCATTGATATAAATAAACAAGTACTTTATTTACATGTACCCACATAAAGTTTCATATGCTAAAATACAATTATTAAAATATTCCTGTATCAAGTTCCACTCTAGACTGAAGTGTATTGTATTTCCTTTGATAAACAGCGCCTGATTTAAGCACTACATTCCATTAATCACAATGATTGATTAAATACCACCTTTTCTAAAGAGACAAGGAGGCGGCATTCAAATTCCATGGAATAAATTTTAAGACTTTACAAAATTAATTTTGGGTATGGACCTATTGTCAAAAGGGATGTAGTGATGGGGCAGGGAAAATTATGCCTTCTGTTGTCGAACTGACAGAAGGACTGTCCACACTCACAGAAACTCAGATCGACGAGCTAGCAGCTATCTTCAGCTTCTTTCTCTTGGTTGGAGGTTGAGACTGCTCTGTAGGCGATCGCCTTCTTTTGAGGATCCTTCAGTCGAAATTGAAAGGATAGGAGAAAAATAAGGCCGTGGTGAGCGTTTTAGCCCCCCAAATATCAAGGATCTCTTGGTTGCTGAGTTAACTATAAATTAATGGGATTCAGAAGTAGAGAAAACCCTCCATTGCAACACAATACCAGAGCAGTAAAGGGCACTGAATCAGTATAACTAATACTGATCTAATAACAGAGACAAGGATTCTCTGCGAAAAAATGTAATGTACACAGATACTCGTGACTGCCTACGCAGGAAATAACACAAACACACATATGACTGCCTACGCAGGAAATTACACAAACACACAAATTAGCAGATCGACTGTGGCGAGTTTCAACAAGATTCCACTACTGAAGAAAGCTCTGTAACAAAAATAAAATAGCTGACATCAGAGTTATCTGAGCAACAAAAAAAATTGCTAGGTATGGTTCTTTTCCTCCGGCGAAATGTAAACTGCAAAAATAAGTGTGTTTGTTAACACTCAACTCCGTATAGACCCCACAATAATAAGCTCTGACCCAGCGCTGACATTTCTGTAGATTCCTGCCTGGCCTGGAAAAAGCGATTAAAATCTCCTTCTTTCATTTCATCCCGATCACAGTGTCTTGAGTCACTGACACACTAACCGTAGCAGCAGTGTTTGTGGACTAAGGCTATGACACTTTGCATCTTAAAGAATATTCAACAAACCAGAGGATAACAAGGCTGACGCTGTTCACGATTGCTTTGTTTTAAGTCAATTCTTACCCAGGTTTTCAGATTATGAGATATTTTCAGAAACAAAGGCTTAAATTGGTTTGTGCTATTTCCAAGCCCTCCCCAGTCTTGAACGGGAAAAGAATTGGTTGCAATTTTGTCCTGCCAAAATATACAGGGGACACGGTGAATACGCGAAAGTGAATTTCCACTCCAAAATCACCTTTCCTTCTGTTACTGATTTAATCAAATAAAAATAATGATTTCCCAAAAATGGAACAAAGATAAATATCCCTAATCTACTTCCCAGAAATTGAATTAGAAATTTATGGTTCCTATATGTATTCTCGGGCTCATTTCCTTTACAACTGTAACACGCTTGATGACAACACGCTTGTATCATAGGGAGTAGCAAGTTGCGTTTGCCTAACTTGGGAAGAACTCCATTGCTTGAAAAAATGCGCAAAAAGTATGTTAGATGCTAAAAAAAATTGCAGAACTATATTGTAAAGAATTAGATCTCAAAACAAACTAAAAAAAATATAGCGAAGCTATAATAATCATTCAGTAACCAATTTTCAATTCAAGTTCCAATTTGGTCATTGGGCATTCATTGGCTAACCCCTTCTAGCAATTTTCATAGTGCTGTCGTTATCCTGGTTTCTATGTACACATCCGTAGAAGTTTTAATGGTAGAATATATGTTTTGCGTAGTTTGAAGAGATACTAGAGCCAAGTAAAAAATGTCATCACCGGAAGCCCGGGATCCACACATTTGCGGCGTTCTGCTCTACCAACTGAACCATAGTGATCTGGCGATGACACAGTTCACTTTTCCCTAGTCGCCACTTTAGCTCCTGATACTCCATCGAACATCGCATCCAGCTCTACTAACTACTGGGATTCGAACCCGGGATCCACGCATTTGCGGCGTGCTGTTCTACTTACTAAACTGTGGTGACCCAGTGGTAACATATTTTACTCTTCTCAAGTCGCCACATTAGCTCTTAAGACTCCACCGGTGGACAATGCATCCAGCTCTACGCAATTTTGGAGACCTGTATTGAAAGTTAGAAAGTATTATAGAGAAGAGAGTGGTGACATTTTCAATTTTCGCTAGTATCTCTTTAAACTAGATATTTTCAAATCCTCTTTTCGCTCGCATAGTTTTGAGTACTCATTTAGTGGGCTTATGACTAGGGGTTTGGGGGGTTCATTCACGCGGGGTATTACGGTAAATAGTAGCCTGAATTAACGCAAATATGATAAGGACATTAAAATAGTGTTCATCATTTCAACACTCGTTTTTGAGCTTTCTTAAGTTAAAGTTATGTTAAACAAAATGATGCTACTTCTATCATTTGCACCATTAACCAATTGTATATATAATCGTTATATTATCTTGTTTCAGATATAACTAGACCAACACTGTCCCTGAATGTTAGCACCACAGTCCGGGAAGGATCTTCGTTTGCTTTTAAATGCTCGGCAGAGGGCTATCCCGAAGTAACATACAGCTGGTATAAGATGGGAAAACGTCTCCCATTCAGTGGAGCAGAGTATGTTATTGAATCAGCGAACAAAAACGATTCAGGCGCCTATACGTGTAAAGCAATGAACTCAGCAGACGAAAAAGGATCGCATCCGATAATGATAAACGTTATTTGTAAGTATATATTTTTACAATGATATTGTGGCTTAAATGTCCATTGGGATCTAGTTTACCTAAATGAATCACCAGTGCGAAGCCTAAAGAGTCATTTGTAACTATGATATGGTGTATATAAAAAACAAACTATACCAATGGGGCATCATATGAAATCATATGACGAGTGAACACGTGGAGGTTTAGATTTACACATTGGGATAATTTAGTTAGATGATTACTGTAAAAAATCCTTGCTTTAGTCCCCGCCAGGGCTCGATTGCAAACGAAAAGGGAAGAGGATTATCATAAAGATTTAAGATAAGAATGGATGCTTAAAATTCAACTAGCATTAATACCATTATCATTTATCGATGTTAGTTTTTATACCATTTTAAGATTGTTTATTTTGAAACTTTCCGACATCATGATGAAAGCGAAGATTGCCCATCCAGATAGTGAGGGAGTACTCCGAAATATTACCTTTATCAATACATGCTAATAAATCGATTTCCTCGATGGGATTTCATTAGAGGTGGAGGGGGGGGGGGGGGCTTATATGCAAATAATACAAAGATATTTAGTAAAGGGGAGTGATGTTGGAGGCTTAAGTAAGAACGGATGGGTATTGGCCCACAAGGTATGAAGAATTTTATAAAGAGGGCAAAAGAAACGATTTACGGAGATAGAAATAAGGAGCGAAATAAAATAGCAGAGAGCGTTAAATGATAGGAGTGTAAATCAAAGCGACCAAAGCAGGTGAATTTATTTACATTCCGAATTTAGAGAGCATGGCCTAATATCCGACACTTTGCATAAGAATTAAAGGAACGTCGCTAAAAGTGGAATTTTTGTCATGATATGTTATAACATTTTGCATCTACCATTTCCTGGAGCTGAAGAGATACTTTTTAAATCGACAATGTAAAGTTTTATTGCAAATACTTGAATTTACTGTAAAAACTATTGGTGGCACGAACCCCCCCCCCCCTATTGGTAGCTATGCCCTTGACATAGCAATAAAGTTACACTTTCGGATGCTCTAGGCAGGAACAAGGTGGATTGATAACAAAGCTTCATGAAGCCAAATACATCCCCCCTCTGAAAGTAAGAGTCGCCCAAAATATAGCAGCAACTCAGAATCTGTGCGTCTAGAAACCTAATGTATCTATTTAATTTTTTACTGTCTTAATATCAAATATGCGTTCTGTTGTCTAGACTTGAAAGATGTGCTTGTTAACGACACTGAAGTAAGAGATGCAGCCGAAGGAAATGCAGCTTTCATGCATTGTTCAGCCACAGGAAATCCTACTTCCACGTACAGTTGGGAAAGGGAAAATCATGGAGGAATGACTGTTGGTGAAGAGAAGCCATTTGTTCCACTCAACAGAGGAGATGCTGGCCGATATCGATGTACTGCAACAAACCAATTTGGAAGTATATCCTCCCCATGGATAGTTGTCAAAGTCACATGTACGTTCCAGATGTAGCTTAACTTTTATTGTATTCTTCTCTTTCTTTCATCTTTTTTCGTACAAAAGCTGGACAAAAAAAGACTCTCATTGTGTACGGCAAACTAGATTTCCAATTTAACTGTTAAGTAGAAGCGCTCAGTCTCTTCCCTTTTCGACGCCTCTTGTGCACCAATGATAGGATTAGAGATGTTGCCTGCAGGACTGCACTGGTTCAAAGTTGATTTGATTTATTTGCAGTTGTTTCCTTGTTGCTTTAGCTGTCGAGCCGAGCTTTACATCCACTTCGTTGCTGTTAGTTGGCTCATAAGTCATCATCAATAAATTTTTCTATCCCCATGATAGCTGCCAGAGTATTAAAAACTATCAAAGGAGTGCTTTTTGATATACAGCATTTGATTGTTTTCTATCACACACCACATTGGTTAAAGTTTCTATAAAAGGAACGACTTTGTGACAATTTCACTTTTCATTTTCTACTGCTTTGAAGCCTTTGTATGGTTACAGTGATAAAGAACGAGATGGCATAGGAGGTAAAAGATTATTTGTTTTGCAGTTATGAGCCTGGAATGTTGTAAACATTACAATAATATTTTTAATAATAAGATTTAGAGGGAATTAATCATTTCCTTTCAGAAGGTATTAGTAACGCCATCTCTCTCTTTATAAATATTATCAGCACCTGTACGTACATGTAACATATCTACAAAGACAGTAGTTAGGAATTGATAGAAACGAAGATATTGTCAGCACTTTACAGATGATTTGTAGTTGGAGTTGTAGATGTATAAGAAATATAGGGGCTTTAAATACCTATATCTACATGGTAACATATTTTCAAATATGGCACCGCTGTTCCAAGCATGTTAACGCAGATGATATTTCTCCCTTTTTCATTTACTTTAGAATCACATGAAGTTTACCTATTGATACAAAAATATGATAAATACCTAATTACTGGTTCAGTAACTTTAAAAAAATTAAAATATTTTGAAGGGTCTTAAGTCAAAACGTAGGGAGAAATGGATAAAGTCAAAAACATTTACAATTACAGCTCTAGATACGTAAAGAATAATCATATAATGTTATAGGAACTAGGAATAAAAAAGCGTTATGTTATGCAATCCATTAATCTCAATAAAAGCATAATAAATTGACAGGACAGAATTTACTATAATCAGCATCTATATCATGATATTCATCATCGATATAAAATAATGGAACACAATGACATATGGGGACAAAATTTTAGGGGACCAAATTTTAGGGGACCAAAGTTACCAAATATGTATTGTACATCAGTAACAGTGGCAAGAACGTCTACGGGGGTGTTACAAAAAGACATTTGCCCCTTTTGGAAACACTAGGCGCTAACAACGACTGCGGTGCTGTATCTTCTATATCTTTTGCCTTCTACAATTCTCCTTTACACGGGAAAACCCATACGACTCCAATGCTTCCTTATCAGTAGGGATTTTAAGTGGGATTGTTTTCTATTAGAACGTAATCACTTTGACTGCTTTTTTCTCCAAGATATGGATGCGCCTGAGCTTTTCCTTCAAGCCATAAATGATGATAAAAGTCCAGACGCTGTAAAAGAATTTACATCTTTGAATCTGAGATGCAGCGTAAAAAGTAATGCAGATGAGTCAGAAATCACTTATAAGTGGTTTAAAGGCCAAACGGAAATCCCAGGAGAAACGTCTGCTGCCTATCAGAGAGCAAGCGCACTGAGGACATATTCAGGCAAATACTTTTGTTCTACACGACATAGACTCACTGGAGTGGTAATGTCAAAAGGTTTAGACATTAGAGTGATATGTAAGTATTATTTCTCTTTGAATTACTGCAATATCATGTTAATGTCCGTTTTAGAGAAGGTAGAATACAAATGCTCAACCTCTCTCTCTTATCTACTTTATAAATATATGCTGTTCCCTTCCTTCAATCATCATTTTATTGTCTACTTACCGAATCAGAGATTAATTAAAATATATATGGCAAGATTCAAAGCTTTAAGCACCTTTGAATAACTTCTAGATCAAAATGTAAAAAGTAATTTGAATCTAATAACACCTTTCCTAGGCTGATTCTATCTAAATTTTGTAAGCTTAATATTTTCCTGTGATTACAATTCCTTGTTTTGTAGAAATTTGATAATTGTCACTTTCTTCTCTGCTTCCCTACCCACAATGTATTTACTTCACTTTCTTAAACAGTGAAAATGAATAATTTTCAATTCTTAAAATATTGAAAAGTTACTTATCTTAATTGTTAATAGGGGAACTCATTGATGTAACTATAACTTCATTCGTAGATAGAACTAGAGGACAGTGCTGGGGCGCTAGTGATCTAAAATGAGCCAAGACTGTGAGAGTCGTGCAAGTCCAGGGCAAATATAAAATTCAGTGAAACCATGGCCTGGGAGAGGAGAAATAGTGGGCACTATCGTGCACCATGCATAAAATAAGCATTAGTCAGATTATGTTCTTTGCGAGACTACGTGATTTGACCATTTCTGTACTTTTTGATGCCTTATGCGGTATTATCATAGTCTTATGATACTATGGCAATGCGAAATCTTAATATTTCATGTAAGCAGTAAACATTGGGTATTTTCAAGAAATTACGGTTTTTTCAGCCAAGGTATCCTTGTATTATAATAATAATACATGAGTTCTTAGGTAGATTAAGGATTCTTAAGCAATTCCTGTATTATCTAATGCCACCGGAGCTCATCAATATAGGAGTATTGGATGGGGTCTCCCATATTCGGGAAAAAGTGGGTAATAAATGCCCAAAATACTGGTACTAAGTTAATTTTCTGAAGAAAAATTTTGACTTTGAAAACTGCCAAATTCACATATACAGGAATATCTTAGATAAACAAATCAGGTAGAAATGTTGTGCTCCCTGAGTTGAATTGATACCTTATGCTTATGTTCGTTAGCTAGAGTAGTATCGACTAAATTGAATGGAAGGCCAAATACATATTCTGATAGTATCATATCGTCACTCTTCTGTATTACCTTTATCAATTTTGCTCAGAGCTTATGTCATGTCTCTTGTCATGTATGAAAAAGAACACGATTTTATACTTCCTTCTACATTATGAAACTACGATTATTATAATAACCGTTTATCTTTATTGACATGTTTACAATCTCCATGAAAGCCGACACTAAAGGACTATAGTCTTGTGAACTCTGAAGTGAAAACTACTTCTCGAGTGCGTATTGCTAAATTTTTACTGTCCCCCCATCATACACCAAACGTGTGAAACTTTACAGAAACGTAAACAACTATGCACAGCTTTACCGTATTTCACCGTGGTTGGTATATTTACCATTTAAAACGTGGGCTTCCTAAGAAACCATTAGCTCTAGAGGTTGGTTTTGCTTGATATAAATTTGGATTAACAGTGACTTTTCTAAAGAACTGCTGCACGAGTCTAGTATGGTATAGCATTTGCGAAAGAATTCCAAAATTTGAAAGACATGTCAATATAGTTATACTGTTATCTTTGTATTAAAACACACTTTTTGACTTTACGCTACATTTCGTAACTTTAAATCACGTGTTATAGAAGAGAGCACACCTTGCCATGCCTTACATTGCTCAGTAGTTCAATGTTAGTAAGGGGCCTTATTCACTTTTCCTTCTTAAGATTTGCTTGTAAGCTATTCCTGTATCATCTAATGCCTCCGAAGCTCATCAATATAGGAGTATTGGATGGGATCTCCCATATTCTGGAAAAGTGGGTAATAAATGAAGAAAATTTTGACTTTGAAACATGCCAAATTCACATATACAGGAATATCTTAGATAAACAAATCAGGTAGAAATGTTGTGCTCCCTGAGTTGAATTGGTACCATATGCTTATGTTCCTTAGCTAGAGTAACACGACTAAATTGAACGGAAGGCCAAATACATATTCTGATAGTATCATATCTTCACTCTTCTGTATTACCTTTTTAGACTATCAATTTTGCGCAGAGATTATGTCATGTCTATGATGTGTCGTCACTCTAATATTGATAAATTTTGCTTCCAGATATGGATAATATCGCTTTAACCCCATCGCCAACTAAGCATGTTTACAAAGGAAGGTCAGTAAAATTAGAGTGCAAGGTTAACGGAGTACCGGAGGACATCAGTTATCAATGGATTACTCCGAATGGAAAATGGGACTCAAGGAATCGTATCATCGTCATAGATGCAGCTTCCAAGAGTGATACTGGAATTTATGAGTGTAATGCATTTAATGTATTTTACGCAAAGAAGGCACAGATGAGTCTACTAGTATATTGTAAGTAACACACTTGTTGCCTGTATATGCTCTCTATTTACATTTTGCCCCCC
>JAAAKL020004195.1:0-21460 GCA_010016065.2 Carybdea cf. marsupialis auct. non (Linnaeus, 1758) | reverse complement strand
AACACATTAAAAATCTTAGTGTCTGTATTTTCGGTTAACGAAATCTGAGATTATCTCATCCATGTCAATAACGTTCACTAACTCGTGCTCAATGGACAATACAGCCAATGCTACCAACACCTCTTGTCCCATAGAGTTCTGCAAGTAGTTTTCAGCAACTTCAGTTTAGAGAAAGGCCTTTCGCCTTTGCAATTCGTGACAAACATGCACAAACAGATTTCGAACGTTATTGCCACATTTGGAAAGGTCTTTTCAAGTTCGTTTTTAATCAACTGTAGGTACATCTCTGTCTCAAATGTTTTGAATGCTGGAATAAAATCATCATCAAGAATTCCGTTGATAAATGATGAAAAATGGACAATTTCCACTCCTAGTTCCTCCCCAAGGTCTTCAGTGTATGCAGCAACAACTTTTGTTGCTGCATTTTCAAGTACAATAGGCTCTAACTGAACCCGATCTTGCAAGAATCCAAAAGGGCTGTCCAACTGCGCGTATGTTTCGATTCTTCCTTGTAGAGCAGTTAGTTGTCAATGATTGACGAATAAACATTTCGTCGGTAGAAGTCCTTTGCAACAGCAACAATTTCATCAGGCTGCTCATTACCCTCAACCAAAGAAGAGCAATAATCTGCAAAAAAGTTGGTTTTTCGCCTCTCCCTGCGAGATTCCATGTAATGCACTAATGCACCAGTATCGCGGGCTTATTTCTAAAAAGAGTCGTGTTTCTCCCGCATCGTCTGTACATAGTCCCCCAAGGCTCGAAGCAAACTTAATGTCCTGTCGTACGGACAACCTTCTTTCTGCAAACAAATACTGGTTTGATTAACTCTTTCGAGCTCTGCTTCCCATAGAAAAGGTAGAAGAGCTGTTTCTAGCTCCGTCAGCTTTTTTCACCAATCCAAGTGATTCTGCCTGCACTGCAGCCTTTGTCTCTTCATTCTGGGCAATTTTCTTCAATAATTCGACTTCTTTTTTGGACGCCAATGCTAGTGCACGGACGGCATCATAGCGAGAAGACCAACGAGTTTCTCCCAGTCTCTTCATCACTAGAATTTCCCCCTCGTTTTCGGCGTGCATATCCGTTTGTATTTTTCACATTGACGTTGAGGCACTGTAGAAAGTGTACACTTTCTGGGTGATGGAAAACAAATGCGCTGCTTCTTTAACAGCTTCTACAGTAAAAACACTAACAAGGTTTAGCGAATGGGCACAGCCAGGACAGTACTCGGCATATTCACAGACTTCCTTGATTCGCTGTTAAACTCCTTTGTACTAATTATTTTCTACTTCAATGAGCTGTGAGGGCCCCCCAATTTTGATATTATGTGAGGGGCCCCGTGCTGCAGCACAGTCAGTGCCCTCCTAAAATCGGCAGTGACCTCACTCATCGTATGCTGGTAGACTGAAGCAAAGTTTGCATTGAATCTACGGCTAGCATCAAACGACGTGTTTAAATGTGTGAAACTTGTAGGGGTGCTCCACGCTAAATAATAAAGGACACCTCATTTTATCAACCCTGGAGGCTCAATTGAAGATCATGATTATCAAGGTATGAGAAATTTGGTTAAGCAACATGAAGAGTATTCAAGGGAGGGAGCGTATTTGCATCAGTAAACATATAGATAAAGTTTTAATCTAGAAGAGGGCGCATTCGAGAGTTACGGCTAAATACCAACTTATGGTCTGCACACATACTTTGGCTTGCTCCCTATCTTGAAGTCAATAATGCGAAGTTTATTGCACTCTACTCGGTTTCCCAATTTTTGGTCATAATACAATTCACCACCATGGATCATAAAGGGAAATATTGATCGATTGCCTAAGCGAGTACAACTGACAATATAATAAATCGCAACATGCTACGTATCATCTTTTCTTTTCACACAAACATGCCTTTGAGATTGTTGCGCCTCAGCTGGCGACTGGCTGAACGATGTTTATATGAAAAAAGTCATTGTTGTTGAGCTTGAAATGAGATTTCTTGTCTAATAATCATATCACACCATGTACTGTAGAGAGAAGTCGGTTATCTCAAGTTTTTACAGCTAATCGTAGATGCTCACCAGACCTGATCATGCTAAATCGCCTTTGAAGAAATAGCATTTAGATTTAATAAGGGATCCATACAGCAAATCATCGATGGGAAACAACATTTTTAAAGCTTGAAGATTCATGTGGAGAGTCAAAGTACTCTAAAAGCTACTAGGAGAGCATTTCTATTTCTGTCTATCACGATATGCTTGTCAAAATATGATTCAAGGTGATTGATTTTGGAAGAATGTAGTTTGGGATTATTGTTTTAATCTTTTATCAAGACTTACACAGGTAGAATTGATAGCTGTGAATCTAATTGTCTTTGTGGCGCCTCATTTGCTTTTAAACAAGATAACGATGTGGCTGCATTTAAGTTCTAATTCCAGCCACCAGCCAAGGACAACCTGACCTGAATGAATTCGGAGGCACAACCGCATGCGCAGTGTCATTAATGTACCGTTCTATAGTGTTTTTACGGTCTTCAGCTTGTCTGTTAAGGCTTAAAGATTCACTTTTACCACAGCTTTGACATAGTCCAATAAAGACTATATATTGCCTGCATTTGATCATAGACAGAATCGAGTAACTATTTCATTGTATGTTTAATAACTTTGTAGAAGTGGCTAAGTTGTCAAAGTGCACGTGAGTCCTTGCCATTATGACAGGAACAATCTCTTGTAGCGCTATAAGGGATGATGTGAACTATTTATTATGTCTCAGGGATTTTCCATTATTTTCATTCACTTGCAGTATCGTTCCTCAACAATTTGTGATTTACATTATTAAAAGCTTGCTGAATAAAGTACGATAGCTTGGTATTGTCAAGGCTGCTCACTTAATACAATCACTAATAAATCCTAATAGTACATCAAATGGATCGATCTCATCAATGGTAGGCAAAGAAACCCATAATTTGTAGCAGGACAGTCCTTTCTGTACCTTAGCCCAATTTGGCAGAGACCTGATGACGATCCCCCCTAGCTTCTCACAGCCTTCATACGATGCTTCCAATTCATATAGATTTTAGACTGAATTAGAGAATAATGACGCAGTTGTCAGTCAAAGTTCTGATTGGCTATCTTTAAAACACAGTTGGGTATTAGTTTCATTGGTTCGTTTTCAAGTTAAATTCTAACGATTTTGTACTTTGAGTAGTGTCAGACGAAGAAAGCTTTTCAAATTTTTTTTCGCTACTTCGTTTAGTTTTATTGTTCTGTACTATCGACAAACGTTTTGACACAATTGAGTAAATGTCATACTCATTTATACCTCTACAGTTTACCAATGCAGATCAATGATCTCATAAGTAAGAGCTCTTTTCCTGTGCTACGCATCTGATATTTCAATCGGTTAACATGACAGAGAACTGCTGGCGCTGACATTGTTCACTGAACAGCTTCGAATAACGTTACAATTTGTTTAGTAGCAGATAACAACCTCGTTTTTGTGGATGAAAGACGGGAGATATATTATGCATTTCGAGGGATATTCTCTTGGGAGAGAAAGAGAGGTGTGTAATCCATCTATTAATTGTAAGTACCCGGACAAGAGATAGAGCTCGAATAAATATTTCTTGTAGCAATTTTAAGTATTCAGTGTTGAGAAAATCACAAATTTCATTAAATGACTATATGGTTTCACTGTAAAGGAGTTCATATCAACTAGGAGGCAAGCAACAGTAGCCTGAAGGCAATTATGTGTGCAATATCAAGATGTCCTTTCCAAGCATGTTCTGAATCTTTCTGCGTACATTATTACTTGATTTTCGCTCTTTACGACGAAAGTTGGTGGTTGTATTGTTAGAACAGGACCCAAAAAATTTTAAATCGACGAGAATATTTCTTGAATAAATCAAAGAGCAATTTAAATTGTATTTTAGGTGTTGCACCAATCAGTGAAGGAGATTCAATTCTGTTGATATTCCCTAATGAATATGTTTACTATAAAGGTTTCGGTCGGCTCATTGGCCATCATCAGTACCAAATAATATCTACTATATAACTTGTATACACTAGGTGTGTCATACATAGGGAATTAAACAACAACAACATCAACAGCTGATACGCAAATTATTAATCAACAGCATTCAATTTATGTGTCTAAGACTCCAGGCAATTAGCGATTTTATTCGAAACTTTGCAAATAAAGAAACTCTCTTAAATTTCAAATTCTTAAATGTTGTGAGACTATCTAGGTATTATATCACATCACACAACACGCTTCGAAAATGTTATACATCATTGCTTACTCTATTGTAACTTACTCATGATTCGAGCTATTATTTTCTTCTAATTTAATAACCATAAATTGAAAGTCTTGCGCTCAAAAAGATGTTACCTGTTGTTGTTGTTGTTGTTGTTTCATTCCTGATGCACATACCCGTATGTGTACATATTATATTGCAGATCTCATTTTTTACTGATGATGGCCAAGGAGTCGGCCGAAAGCCCTATAATTAATTAAACCAGTGGAAAACATTGAGTGACGTTTATTTCACATCTGATCGTTATTTTCACACCACTGTCAAGACAAAAGTAACGTGAAGACCACAAGAAGATTTTCGAGTATTTGTTTTGAACTATCAAAATATTGAGTCTAAAAAAGAATATTACTCAAGGTAAAGTCTTCCAACGTGGTGCGAGCAATCTAAAAAATGATAGCCTCGGATTTTATTTACCTAGATTAATTAATCTTATTTTAAATTTTCCTATGCATTAGTAAGATCTGAAGGCAGGGCAATAAACAATTGAAAGATACGAGAAAAGTCCTTCAGTGGTGTGAATTTTAACATTTTCAGTATTTTGCCTTGGGAAAAAGTGAGTACGCTTTGCGTTGCACATATACTTTGAACTGTTCCCTTGTGCTTCTTCGAGCGCATATGGTGAGTGATGTCTGATAGACTACAGTGTCTTCGATGCCATGCATGTACGTTGACTGTCACCACTCTAATCAGACTATACATACTTGAGTTTTTCTTGCAGTTTCTCTTAAAGTCTATATATTCGTTAACGCGACATAATAATGTCTTATTCATTTGTCCAAAACACTAGATAAATTGACCTCCCATTCCGCGAAACAGATACCCTCTGTATTGAACTGCATTGGAATACGGACTCCTTCACCTTGTAGTTCTGACATGACAATTGTATTTTTTAAATCGATCTTCACTCTGAAAGTAATGCCAGTCTTGGGGTCTATGCAGAGTAAAGGTAGTCGCCCTTGATTTCAAGGAGACTCTGTTTTATAACAAGAATTTATAATTGCAATTTGGGAAGAATACTCAGACTTTGAAACTAAAACAGGATGCAAAGCCAAACATCATATTACGGGAATGTACGGGAATGTCTGGTCACTTTTACCTCTAAGACATCGCACCTCCCTCACACATTACGTTCGTCAAGAACACAATTTCTTCTTTGCCTCAATCAAAGTCACTGTTTGGTATTTATACCAATGATGCGCAACTTTGCATATGTATTTTTGCATTGAAAAAAGGTAAACCTATATGACATCTCAAGACAATCGTGACTTCAACTCCCTTTCCAACATCAGTCCACAGCTGTCGAAGTGGAATGATAAAAGGAGCACGCCAACATTTCACCTTCTTTTCTTCCATTAAATGTAGATTTCACCCTGAGAATTATCATCTGTAAACCAACCGCCACAAAATGACTTTGCTAATCCTTTTTCATAATCCTATTCGTTTTTGAACAAGATTCCGTCCACCCTTGCCAATCGATAGATGCCATGGCAATACAACAACGGCAGGAGTTGTCATAATTTCGTTTTAACTACACTTCTTCCCGGTATGTCTTAATTCCCTTGGCAACAGTAATGAAATTAAGACAAACCACTAATTCTCTGACTGCTGTCTTCAACAACTGGACAGAAATATGACAGAAACGATAAACGCTAGGGCATAATGCCCGTTGTTTGATCACAGTGTTGAGAAAGTAGGGAAAGGAAGGCAGTGTTATATTTTGTGTGTGTGGATAGGAAGGAACTTTACAGTTGTACTACATATCACACATTTATTGATATATATATATATGATATATTTGTATATATGATATATATATATTTGTATGTAGATGTGCAGATAGTTAGATTTTTTACATATATGTTACATATATTATAAACTAGAAGAGCGGTGCTATATACGGGTTCAATAAAATCAAGCCAGGACTCGGTACAAATTCAAGCACTATTTTTGTCTTGAGATCTATTGACAAGTATGCTAAAAACACGAATGTTTGTGCGGTACATTGATGATAACTCGAAAGTACAAGAGACCCTTTCAAAACAGCAGTTTTCAAAACCAACAAGAACATGCGTAAAACCTACTTACATTAAATATTGCGATAGAGGAGAAAGAACCATGAAATTTAGTAGAACTTATAATGATCCCAAAGGAGGAGGTAAAAGATTAGAACTGTAAACGGAAGATTCATAAGAAAGTCAAAAAATGCATCAATGGTAACAATATCCATTTAGATAAATTCCATATAAAATGAAACGAAACTGGATTTCCTATACCTTAGGGAAGAGACATGTGGAATGAAGGAAATTTTGCAAAGATCAATTACTTGGTATGAAGAAGGTATTGGATGCTTTACTGAGATTGAAAACTCTAGGCCTAACAATCGCATCTGACTGAAATAAGTGCGTTAAATTACCCAGCATGATTACTCATTTTATTACGTATTTACAGAGTAAGCTATAAACCAAGTAAAACCATTGATCTTTAAAAAGGACTTGATAGAGCTTCCCAGTATTTCCAACAGCGAAATGGTGTGCTCACAATTACTGGTCCTTAGAAGTTAAAATAGCGCGGGAAGATCCGCCATGTTTATAAATTTTACTTTTATGGTGACTGAAATGGCGTCAAACGACTGACCTCGTTTTGGGACGGAAGATGCTCCATCCAGTGTTTTTAGAGATCAGTGGATAAAACAACGATTAGGGGGCATCAGGTACATAGGAGGGTCTCCTTTCCTCAAAGTATGCTGAAGATTCTTGAAAGCTACTGGCCACAAGTATCAATCCATTGAGATCCGATCCTTCCATAGATGCGAACCACCCCAACTTAACCACAACACGTGCAATTAAGACATGAATTCCATCGTGACAAAAAGACTGATTTGACTCTTTATCTCCTTATTGGCACGAAACCCTTCACTAGTAGTTATTGTAATACATATGGCCGCTACATTCAAGTGTTGTTAGCGTTGGTTTGGAATCGCATTGAGGCCATGTGTCGTTTAATGGCGTGTACGATTTTAATATATCATCACTTTTAAGTGAAAATTTTGTTTTCTTTGCTAGTAAATTGTAAGCGAAACTTTCTCCATAAATAGGTGCACAGTTTTTAATCCTAAGTGAGTCAGATATTGCCTGTGCACTTGCGAGTGTAAACAAGTCTTAAAATTTGCGAAATAATAACGACGTGACAGAATAATAAGTTAAATTTAATATCCAAAGCATACTAGTTGAAAGAAAACAGCATTGGAGGGATTCCCATTTCCCAAGTTATTTACAATTAATGGATACAATCCCAATGTTCCACATGTTTTTTAAATAAACTTTCCCTTTCTAACCAGGGAAGCCTGTTACCTTTATTGCAAGTAAGTAATTATATTTTCATTCCGCTTTTGGTTGGTATAAAGTGTTTTCTCCTCCACAACGCCATCCAACAACTTGTGTCTTCTGTAGTGAAGTTAAATCTAGTTCCCATTCACTCAACGTATTTGGTAAGGGTCTGTAAGATAACTGTAGATTGATTATATGAACAATGACACTTAAAGGTTTGCTATTGTTGACAAGGATATGTATAAGAATCTCCATTTCTTGGTGTAAAGTATTTTGAGTATAACAATTCCTATAAATGGAATATATGGAGGCATATTTGAAAGCTGTGTAACTGGAAAGCGCGGGAAAAGGCGCCTTGTTCCGATACACACATAACAAAAAGGGTCCATAAATTCATCTGTCAGTGCCATGTTAAAGTATCAATAAACTGTGAAACTTTATTTCAAATATATCGACTAATTTCAACATTTAAAAATTGTAAGCCCAGCAACCTTTGATATAAAATTGATTTAAGAAAACACACAAATTGTGTTTTAATTAACTGTCCAGATGCAAGATATCAAAATAAGTAAATGTGCTGATAATAGGTAGCTTACAACAGAAAATAGTAAGGAATAAGAATTGCGGTCAGATAACTAAAGCATGATAAAAGAGCAAGGTTGTTTTGTTCTCTACCTCAATAGTGTTATAATTATTGTACATGAAAAACAGCTTTCTTTCGCTCAATATTTTTTGCATAGAAACCCGTAGTCAGTCTGGAACGTTGGAGAGAGTGTATTGACTTCTTTAGAGAACCGGCAAACTGAGTAATTTAAAACCTTTATCTTGGGACATCAGCCGCTTTTGCAGAGATCTTCCATGGGGCGTTGCTCTCGTGATTCAAGTGTAGACATTTGAAGCTACTTTTTTGTTTGGCCTCCTTTGTTCATTTACTGTAAGTGCCAACAATTCCTAATCTTTAATATCCATATTCCCTACAGTAGAAATATGCTGTACAAACTACATGTCACTATTAGCCCTAAAAGCTTCTATCCACTCTTCCGAAAGCAGTATGTCTCTTCATAGTAGAAAATGTGGCATCTCCTGGATTTTCATCCTATTAGTAATTTCCACAACGAAACCCCCGAACTTGCAACTGTAGCAACTCTATAAAATGATCAAAGCATTATTATCATTATTAAGAATGTTTTTGCCGGATAAAAACTTCAGTTACAAAACTGCTATAAACGTTTGTCCTGCGTGTGGGAAAATAAAATGAACATAAGTAAAACATACAACTAAATATTTGTCAGTATAAAAAGTTAAATGCTACATTTGATCTAGGTCGGAGTAACTGAGGTAAACTTTTGCAAGTCCTTTGATTTGTATAAATGTGTGTTTATGCGCGCGTACAAATAAATAGCCAGTTAATTATATACAACACTATTAAAGAATACATCACCTAATCTTTTCCAGAGAACTTGATATGCAGGCCTTGTCCGAACAATCGTCGAACTGCATAACTCTCTGCACTGAGTTTCCAAATGACAACATGGCTATTCTGGTATTCCTTATTTGCTTTTCTAAACAATTTAATGCTATCATGCAAAGTCTTCTCATTTCATTAAACGTGTATTGGCTTATACCATTTGATGTGTCAAACAGTAGGATAGCATCTGTGTGATTCGGAGTTGACAACTTGTCGTAGATTCGTTTCAATTGTCGAAGCTGTAGCGGTGAAAACTTCGGAAAGTGGTATCTCTCGCCATAGTGATCCAAAAAAGCTGTAATGATGAAAGAAAGAATGTTTTTTATTAAAAGATTTCCCTATATATTGTTAAGTTTTCAAATAATAATAGAGAAATAAATGATATGTTACTAGGGGAATGGAAACTAGTGACGTACTCATTCTTAGAACTTGCTCTAACAGTTCAGCTGCAATCCTGGACTACGAAATATTCAAGTTTCCCGAACCTCCGTTCCAAAATATTACTAAGTTTGGAAGAGAGTATCTTGGAGAACTTGCATGCCAGACCTCCTTGCTGCAAAGCGGAGTATATTACTGCCATTTTATGCAAGAGAATGACTAACAAGACTTCCAGTTCCACAAAAACTTGTATCAGGCAACGGTAAAGATCTCGAAGAATACAACAATGACTTCCGATTTAGAGGATGGAGTAGATTACTATTATCTGACAGAAGAAAACTTGGACGGCATTTGATCATGAACCCCTGTCAACTAGAGCCCCAAAAGTTTACATTTCAACGTAAGATTATTACAGGTTCCTCATAATAGGAAAAGGTCAAACATTGACAACAGTGCTCCATCTCACACCAATACAACAGGTTCCTACAAATATGGTCACTTTACTCCTTCTTTTTAACTTTGCATTAATCTGGGGAAGGGGGTACTCAGTTATATAGCAAATGATAGACTCATCGATGTTATTAAGTTTCTTGGTCTTTATGCGCATGATTTTAAAATATTAAAACGTCTTTATAAAGCTAGATTTGCATGCCATATAAAGTTAAGGTCCTCAACTTTATTTCTTATCTAGTTAATAAACCTGTCGTATGATTCATCTTTTTACTTATTAGACTACAGACTCTTTTACTCTACTCTTCTGAAGAGCTCCAATCAGTTTCTCATTAGTTTTCCACACGTGCAAGAATTTTCCTTTACGACTTTAACCCTACCAGGATTGTTGGAGAGTAAAAGACTTTCGATTGTATATATTTCCTAGTATCCCATGGACGACTAGGCCTATCTCTCTGACGATTTCCGACGTTTCCTCTAAGTTGGTAAGGAAATTTATGAAATTTGATTCCAAAATTTGCTAATGATGGCATCCTAAGAACCCCAACAGAAGACTCGCCCAAAAACATTGTAAAATCTTTAGGAGCAAATACACTAAAGATAAACGTAGTTTTCCTCTACGAATCATGTAGATTGCATGTAAGATTGGTCTTTCGACGCACATCTCTGCACCTCTTTTTTAAACCTAAAAACTTATTAAAACTGAACGAAAAAGATCTTGTACTAAAAAGCTGTTTTCATCTGACACTCCTCATAGTACAAAATCGTCAGAAAATAACCAGAAAGTGAATCAACGAGAGTAGTTACCCCACTGCTTACAAAATAACCAATCAGAAGTATGACTGCCAGGTTGGTGTTGTTTTGACCTATCAGTGTCCGTGAAGCTGAATGGTTAACCGAAAAGGCCCAATAAGAAGACAAATATTTTGCTTACAAAGAAACGATTTTCTTGCTTTGATGTGAACGGATTCTAGAACGGCCAAGTAGACAAGCAGATCTAGCTTTACCAATTATGCGGAAGCGGTTGTTTTCAAAGTCCATGGTGCCCTACCAATAGATTTTTAATTAGTGACTAGATACTTGTCAATTTCCGACTATACATGAAACGATTCCTAAAATGTCCATGTTTTTCTATAGCTAATTGATGGGTTAACAATCCTACAAAGTCTCGTATCTAAAAGCAAAATGCTTATAAAGTTATTCATAACGACGCGAGCCAACTACACCTTCACATTCATGGGACTTTCAGAAAAGCCCTAGTCACATAGGAGTCTGTCACTGATAATAGTTATGTGACGATCCTCTGATTGTGGGCAATTCGACAACATGGCGAAATTTGAACACTATCTTAGGATTTTGTAACCTAAATTTACCACTTAAAATATTCGCTTCTTGATACAGTGCGAGTATTGGGGAACTCAATTCCTGTAAATTTGAGAAGACGCAAACTTGTGAGACCTATAAGAGAAACGTAAGAGAACGTTTAAATTTGGAATGCCTCAAGCTCACGTTAATTGCCACTTACCGGATGACTCAAAATAATTTAATGGTGTCATCTGATCGCGCCTTCCAATTTCACTCTTAAGCACTTGATTCTTAAAATATAACCGGTACTTCCTCTGTCAGCAAAGCGCCTTAATATACCGAAATTTATATTTGTCGCCATAGCAACTAATTGCTATCGTAGATTTTTAAAAAATTTTATTTCAAAGGTCACAGACAAACACGTCCTAAACTCATCCTCAAAAGCTTATGGTTGTTTATTCCTTACATTGGGTCTAGAGAATTCCTAGAGAAAGGAGGCAACACTTTCTTTGTGGCTCACCCCTTACCCTTGAGGGGGAGGCTGAAAGGGACATAAAGACAGTAAGTATGTACAGTCCTATGGAACACGTGGGATAGGCTGTAAACTTTATATTTTTCAAATATACAGTTACATACAGAGAGCATTAAAACGTTCAGTCGCTTTTAGTGTGATAAATGTTAACGCTGGTGTTACTATAGAAGCTTTGAGTGGTTTTGCAACCCTTGTGCTACTTGCTTATTGAGCCCGTACATAGTTTACGCCATAAATATTTTTGTAGCACAGACATAGAATAACATAACGTCTTCTATTCAAAATGTTAGATACATCAGGTCATCATTTTCCTGTTTTGTTAGAAGCCACTCTAACATTGTGTCTATATTTTCTTTGCGATCATATTTGAAGAAGATGATGTCTGTTCCTACTTTACGTCTTTAGATAGACCTGACTCAACAATGGAGAAAAGAATTCCCTTTGGATTAAATATGACTTGTGTTGATTTATGAAATGCATTCAAGACTGACTTTCGGTAAGAGATAAGTAAACGCGTGGCCGGAAAATGGATAAATGGTTGTCACATGAGGTTTCCTAGCTTGTCATCGGTGACTATTAAAGGAAACACAGCAAACCATCGATCAAACGAAAGCAAGAATGTGCAAGGAGCGAGGTTGCCTTTCGATGACGTACGAAAGTGACAGTTGAAGACTTCCCACATGAATTTCGTGATTTCGTTTGTTGATTAATTATTATAACGAATGCTTGTTACGACGGAACGTAAAATCTTTCTTTAACAAATCCTAACATAAAAGTTATTTCTCTTTGCCTTTAAGAAGCGTACATAATATTTGTTATTTATTAAAAACAAAAAATCTCTTCCTAGGCTGTGAAATTGTCTGTGATGTTCAATTAATACTAGTCTGGTCTTAAAATTCAGAAGTTGACTAGGATTGTTGACTGGGATATATAGTTGATTTTTATTAAGAAACTCCAGTGATTTTGTAATCATTGATCGTTACCCTCACTACGATCATTGGTTACCACAAAATTGGGGCTTCAAAGTGGCAAACGATGGGTAATACGGATGAGAATATGCATAAAGTGTTTTACAAATACCTTAACTTTTCTCAGAGATACTTCTATTTTGAATCAAAGTAATTAAAAGGATCTTTTACAAAATCAGTGACCATTTGATGCAGAGTCGTCTAAAATTAAGTACGCCCCTGCAGTGCTAAAATAGAAGTTTTGTTCTGCCTTACTTAGGATTTTAAGTGATTTCTTTCCTTCACTGGCACTCATATTAATGAATCTCTTAAATAAACATCACCTCTGTAAATCATGAAAGAAGACTTGTAAGGATAGACCCTTGAGAGACTCCGCATAGCATGATACAATTTTTATCAAAATACGTAGATTGCAGCCAATTTCTCCCTCTTCTTTAGATCACTTATGGACCAGAAGTGTTCTTGTTATTAATAGTGCTATGAGAACAAGGTATAAATAGTTGACCGTGAGCTAAATTTTAGAACATGTTTTACTCCAACTTCCCTCGCAAATCGGTGAACAGATTTAGAGTAAATATGATGGCCATACTTACTATGCCAGCAATTCTTATCCAGCAATTGACCCCTGCAAAAACATCACATAATTACTCAGGTAAACTTTAGGATCCAACCAGAAATAGTTTGGAAATTGCAAGATTTGACTCCAGATATCTAAAAGCAACCCTGGAGTAGGCTGTTTTGCCAAATTCCAGAGCTGTACTATAAAAAGTGTTTAAACTAGTGTTTGAATTTCAAGAATTTCTGGTCAAAGCTCTGTTAATATCCTCGACTCCGTACGTTAGGATCCAGCATCAAATTGCAAGGTTCTGTTAGAGAGATTAAAAACTTTGATATCTTGGTGTTAGGTAGCCAACACTCTCAGTTTTTGGCCATTGACGCCCTTATTACTAGGGTAATATGAAACTTGAAGACTATTGAAAATATTTTTCCATAATGCAAACATTTTCAAAATCGTTGCATCACACTTTCCCTCCGCATGCCTGCATGGGTAATCATTTAGTACGTTTAATGCTTTGTTGATACCGATGTCTCCCTTATAGCACCAATCAAAAATTATGTAACGCCGAACATTGACATTTTCACCCCTCTGACCCCGGGTAACACACTGCAACAAATCCAGTACCCTCCTTGTTACGCAACAATTTCAATCCCAAGAATCCAATTACCAGTCCTTTTTTTATTTTTCAAGTTTCATGTGCGTTGAAATTCTGAAAAGATTACATAACCGTTTACATGCCAATTTAGACCACTGATCTCTAAAAGACACTGGAACGAGCATCTTCCGCCTGAAAGTGAGGTCAGTCGTTAGACGCCATTTCAGTCCCTATCAAGCAAAGCTCATAAACAATGTTACGTAACCTGGCGGACTTTCCCGCGCTATTCTAATCAATGAGGCCCAGTGCTCGTGACTACTTTTTTTCGCTGATAGGAAAAATGGGAAGCTTGATGCGGTAATTTTTAAAGATTAGTGGTTTAGACCTCTTTTTAGAAGCAATTTCAAGCTGTAGATTTTATATTTAGGGCAAAAAATTAAAGCATCACTATGCAAATGTCACATGTTGTTTACTACTTTTGCTATTGCCTGGATCAACTCAATGAGAAAATAATAAATTCCTTGAATTTTTGTGACCACCCTTCATTTACGTGTATTAGTGTTTCCTCGTTTTGGGGCCGTCGAAAGGTTAAGTAACACTTTATCGTTGGATAGATTCGTTCATATTTTGATTGGACCTGTTATGACGGTGTATATGTACAGGGAGAGTGAGGGTGTATGGGTCTTTGCTAGGTGGCAAAGAATCTTCAATTTACCATCAACAACACTACACACTGTAGCCATTTTCAGTCGCTCTATTTGATTCCAGCGCAATCTGAATTTTGGTACGCGAGGAAAAAGCAGATGCTCAAGGCATGCGAAAATAAACACTACTATTCACAAACGAACGATGAGTGCTGTTAGGGTCTGATTTCGATAAACAAGAAATTTCTCTGATTGTACAGTTTCTAGGATCTAATCCGTAAATTGTATCTTTCTATTCATTTATTTACTTATAATAACATTCATGGTACAAAAAGTACAGTAGTTCTTGCATAATTTATAAATAAATGTAAACCTACTTTTAAGCCTCTTTTAATTATACGATGATTATTATCTAAGAGCGATGAAGGAGAAGAAGAAAAAATTACTACAAACTGGTTACGGACGTTATCAAGGCTCTCTGTGCATGTTAAGGTATAATGACCGCCTTGTTTATTCAATGTATTTTCAAACAACACGGTTTTGCAGAGGCAGGAGGACAATGGCAAGCTATTACGTAGTGTTTGCGATCAAATTTCAGGTAACTTAAGGCCACGTGCACGAGAGTGACATTGAGGATTCTTATGTGAGCAAAGTAATGTTAAATAACGTCAGGATGTGTACATGAATTTTAGAGTTTCCCATATTAAAGTGTACCTCCATTGGTCAGAAATTCAGTATTTTGTTTATTGTACTGACCTGAAAAGCCTCCATCTATTATTTTTGCCGTAAGTTGAGTGTGCTTCACAAAAAACTGTGTAAAAGAGCTCAATACTGTACTGCTGATCGCCAACGTGTTTGCCTCGTACTGAATTTTCAGCATCAACAACGGAACTTACCTGTTTCTTATGACGTCATTTTAGCTTCTTGTGACGTCAAAAATTACCTCGTTCTGGAAAAAGTTCGTTAAAAAAATGACTACGAAAAGCTGCACTTGAGACCAAAAATAACGTCGCAGTTTGATTCCTTGAAACAAAATGAACAAAATATTTAAAAGATTCTGACCACTGGAGGTACACTATGATGTAAGATTGATAACGATAGGTTTAAAGTTGACATTTTTTCCACTATATCACGATCACTCAGTCCATTGTCTAACCGGAACATTAACGGTTGCTGGTAACACTGATTTCGATATGCGAATCTGCCTTCACTGCCAACTGCAAATTCCACACAGGCCAGTTGAAATCGTTGAGCTTCTAAATACTTCGCAGGCGATCTTCCATTTTCAGGGAAAACACGATGGTTATTGCTTTACTCTCAACACGGCCCTGCATGGCAAGAAAGTTTGAAAAGGGGGCTCTTGTGGTTGCACTCCAAACTTTCTGCAAAATAGCCCATTTTCTAAAATTGACTGTTGTCAATGGAGTACGTTGTGTTCAGACAACTGCTCACCATATCTTGCTGTTCCATATTAAAACATTTTTGCAGTATTTTGGTTAATTTAAAGATTTTTGGATATGAAAAGTGCAAAATTATGTGCTCTGTGCTAACCATGATAGCACCTCGGAAAGTCCCTTGATTTTAGCACTACGCAATCTTAACGTTATTCCATCTCCTATGCATGTAAACAGAACCTCTTGCAATGTCAATCCGCAAATATCTCTAACCAGAAATTTAAAACTAAGCCGAGGCTTAGTGGCTTCAACAATAGATGATTAACTGACTAAGAATAATGGAGGAATGCTGACAGATACGAAGCCCTAGTGAAAAGAAACTTTCAACACTGTAATAAAGACTTGAAATATAATGTACTGTAGGCCGATTTGGTCTCAAAGAATGTATAGATGATCTAATCCAGGAAATCTGCTTTAAGCCTTGGGTAGCATCTAGACACTTAGGTAAAACACATGAAAATATGGGAGAAAAAAATTAGAAAGGTGTAGTTCTTTTCTTCGTTTGTTAGACTTCTAGTACATTCTTGTTTTATTCCCTGAAAATTTCTTCGGTTTAAGCAGAGTTACGTAGGCTCTTGATTTAAGGGGATCTTTCATGATTGTTTATACTTTTATTAATTAGGTTTGTTCATGAATAACGTAGGCGTTTAAGATACCATGTAAAGAGCACCGAAGAAAATTTCACCATGGCAGTCTCTCGACTTAGACGCTACAAATTTTACTCTGTAAATGAAGCACTTCCTTCTATTTTATTAGCGGGATGTAAACCAGGGGTCTCCCGTTATCGCAACGTGAGGCTCTACAAATGGACTTTGGCCACCCCGATACAGATGCAGTGGAAACAGTTCTATACCATTGCAGTCATTTGCCTCTTTCCTCATATGATATTCCGCCGGATGGCAGTCCTTCCATGATTAAGTCACAGGGCGAGGTAAACTGGTCTCCAAAATTGTTGAAGTGGATGCTGATGTCAAAAGATAGAGGACTGCAAGTTTATTATCAGTTCTTCCAGCTTTCAGTTTGTACAGCTCGCGTCGAAATGGCCTTAGCACCGAACTCAATTGGAGAGAGAACCTAGTTTTCATTTTCTCTTGAAACAAAAAGACACTAGAATAAGATCGTTGACGCAAAAATTTAGAGTATCCAGTGGTCGAATTTATAAATAAATAGGAAAATCACTGTGTTGTGGATAAAATGAGTAAATGTTCTACTTGTGACCACATAAAACGAATTTTAAGAGTTGAGAAAAAGTGATTGAGTTTTATTACGCCCCTGTCACCCCTTCTCCCTGCGACCTTTGAAGGGGTTTACAATTTCTAGGAGCATGTAACACGTTCGTAAGTGCTAACGTTCCACCATCAGTTTTATTGATAAATGCACTTTTATTAACAATGACTGTATTACAGTGACTTTGTTTATCAAAGATAATGTATCTCTAACGAGAATGTATTTCTCTTGACAAGTTTAAAACACAAATGGATTTAGAGACATAATGTAACGCTTGTGTGTTATCCTTTTAACATGTATAGAGTGAATTAAATTTTAGCTCTATGTAGATTTGCTAGGGTTGGGGTGACTGCTTAGTCCTTGGCTTTCCAATGCTAACAACCTTGTAAACTCTTGAAAATCGGTCAACTAACATGATTGTTAATTCATGTATTAGCTATAGTAAATCATGTCTTTATTTGGTACTGGGGATGATAACGTCATAGTACAAACAAAAATAGAAAAGTACCTGAACATCGTTCAATGTTTTGTCATTTAATGATAATATTGATGATCAGGGTGACGACGATAATGATGATCATGATGGTCATGGTGACTACAAAGATGATGATAACAATGATTGTGATGTTGGTTTGAAGATAATCATTAAGATTATGGTGGCAAATTCGTACTATGATGATTGTGCTTACATCGCGGCATTGCACCTCGTGCATTTTGGCTCAAAGATGCTAGTACCCCTACATTCCTGTTCATTGATCAATGTCATCATTCGTTGATGTCCTCGGTACTTTGTTCGCTATGGATCCTAAATGTAGTAATGTCTTTCTACGGGAATAGTTTCTTTCCGCGAACTGCTAAACTTTGGAACCCTCTATCGTCTGATTGTTTTCCCTCTTCCTATAACTTAGATGCTTTTAAGTCAAACGTGAACTACTTTCTTTTATGTTAGTTGTTCCTTTCCCTCTCTCTCTCTTACTATCTATATTGTTTACCTCTATTCTAGTCCATACAATTAGTGGCTTTTGTTAGCCTTGTATGGTACTACGCCTATTAAAAAGAAAAAAAAATCCTTTAAAGATAAATAAAGCTCCTCATCAAATTGCAAATTTCCACCAGAGATGTGATGTTTGTATTCCCTATCAATTGATGCTTTAGTTATACACTTTAGTTACTTGTTTTCTCAAACGCTGTAACCAGCTGTGCACAAGCAACTAACTAAGCACAAGACAGCAGTGTAAATGTATCTCATAACTCCTTCAATAGTTTTCATATTTCTTAACTGGCTGTCCCTCATTCATTTTTGTCATATAGAATTGTCTCATAATGAAAAGCTTGCTAGCCATCTTCCTAGGTTCAAAATGCTCACACAGTTCAACCCACACAGCTTTGGGTGAAATACAGTTAGTATTTGCATTATGATCTGCTCTGCTCCTCAAAACCATTTGGGTATCAATACATGACCAAGTTTATTACTATTTATGCAACTGTTACCTTCATGTCAATGTCTGATTTATCTTTAAAGTACCACTACAAAGACGAGCTTCCCTGATTTGTACATCTGAAGACCTTGGAATCTCTGCTATTACTGAAAAATAAGCTTATGACTATAAACTATCCAGCCACTATATGTAAACACTTAAGGTCAAAGGACATCATGGTTCTGTCTCTGACTTTCATACTTTTTCAACCACTACCTTCATTATAATAGTACTAGATAATATTGTATTATTTCTAAAGTTCTTCTATTCTATTTTATGCATTTCTAATTTCCTTTATTTTTATGTTAAATAAAGATGATAAAAACAGCAGTCGCCCTACCAATTTATGATGGAGATGCAATAACTGAACTTCAAGCCACATAAAACAATGCAACAATGACGCCTGTCATCAAATGTCATATAACAGCTATAGGACAATTATAACTATATATATATAAATCATTAAACATGAAGTGCTTATGGTGATGCCCCGCATCGAACCCAGGATCTCCCACACCAAAAACAAAGACTTTACCATTGCACTAAATAGTGTAATAGTAAAGTCAACAATCTGGGTAGTCAATCCCGAATTCTCACCACCAACAGCAACCTTATTTTTTGTGAAACAATGAAACATTATCAATTAACAATCTCAAGCCTATACAAAACAATAATGCCCAATTCACCCCTTTGTATTTACTTCAAACAGTTACTTTTCCACATCACTCATTTCCCCTTTCATTCCTTCCCTTTGTTTGTATGTGCTTTACTAATTTTATTAGTGACTGGAAATTGCTGAATTTCTTCATCATTCTGACAATCCACATGAACATCCTTACTAAAATCATGAACTGATTATTTTATTTCCTATTATTACTGATTATTATGGGTCATATAAAAGATACATTCACTATTTGCAAATACTAAAATAAGAAATGAATACATTTATATGTAATAAATAGTTCTGTTATAAATTAAATGCTAGAGAACAATAAAGGTAATCCAAAGTTTTGGCAAAACCACATAATGATGACACTGTCTCCCTGTCTACCACTGAACACTACACTTGCTCTGAATATAAGAGAGAGTTTGGACAAACCACTACTATATCATAACTGCAACATATAAGTAATCTAATACACTAAAACTACAGTTTATACAAGTATTTATTAGAAATCCAAAATCAATAAAAAACAATCCTAAGGATATCAGTAGAGAATCCAAAATATACATAAACATATTCACCAACATACATCCATAAATATTGAACACTAAAGAAGATGTGTCTTGAATTTTATCCTATATTTAAATGCATCTAGTGGTAGTCAACTAGGTACTTGCTCTCTTATCCCTGAATTTCACATACTTTGTACACAAACTATATGTCATCAACAATCAGAAATAACACAAACATTTAAGTTCAGAAAAATATTTACAAAACCTTGTAAGATGAATTACCATGCACAGTTATGTTTCTGCTTAAAATAAGGCACAAAATGGTACTAGGTGATTATCACTAGTAATCTCAGCCTCCAATTGTTTAGACTGTCTTCTGTTTCTGCCCAAATGATTGTTAAAAATTCTGATAACCACAAAAAATGATTCTACTCTAAATCAATTGATACAAAACTTAAGCAATAATCCAGCAGATGTTTTCTATAAAAGCACTAATAAATTATTCATTGGGATTTCAAATCCAGTGACAGGGAATCTACAGAAGACAATGCCAAACTGGATTAAACTTTTTTATTCATTGCTTATTTATATGATCAGGGGACAAAGCAGCTAAGCAATACTAATTGGTACTGAGTATAGATTTACAAACATATCCTTGAGAACTTGGAATACTTGTAGCATGATAAAGCATGTGTTCAGGAACTACACCACATGAAACAAGATGTATTTTAAACAAACTTGTGGTAAATCTGCTTAACTTTAATGTAAGTGGCAGGTAACAGGACATTGAAGTTAGCATACAAAAATTAGCACAGCACCAGATTACTCATGAGGTTCATCAGAATGTGACCAATGGCTATTTCACATTCCCATGTAGATATCTTTAGATGATTGGTGAATCGAGAAGTCCCATTCAATGGCACAGTACTATCACATGTAACATATATCACATGTGACAAATAATTAGTATGCTACTTATATATTTCAAAAATCCTAAAAATAGCAAAGTGAGTATCAAATATTCCTATAATAAAATGCTTCCATATCTGCTAAGTACTGGTAATAAACAAAGCTGTATTTAATTGTGGTATCAACAAATACTTTCCTATAACCCTTAACAAACTACCGCAAATTACTGTCCTAAATCAGACTTCAGCAGGTCCACCTGTTACTTTCTGTCATTAAGGGGACAATTAAAAGCCTTTCAGTACAATTTGTCAAAGATTAACAGAAGGACAGGCTGCTGTTGGTGCAACCTTCTTTGATGTACATAAAAAGAAAACAATGCAGTCCCTACTCTATAGAAACTTGGGGAGAGGTACTAAAATGAGAACAAACATTTTCATTATTCATATAATAGACTACTTATTAAAATGGCAGCAACACTTAAAATAAGCCCATAAAATACAAGCACTGCAACCAAACTTTAAGTTAACTCTTACAAATTTAAAGTACGACAACAGAATTCAAAGGACTCTCCAGTTTTTCATTCCAGTCGTAGTAGTAGTAGTCGTCATCGTCGTCGTCGTAGCAGTAGTAGTAGTAGTAGTAGTAGTAGTAGTAGTAGTAGTAGTAGTAGTAGTAGTAGTAGTAGTAGTAGTAGT